>CAJVSB020000223.1:0-69945 GCA_911865555.2 Thlaspi arvense
AAAAATAACAAATTATATATTTTTTGAAAAGCTTATAGCATCTACTTTCATTCAAAATTAGATTTTAATATTGACTTTTTCAAAAAAACATATAATAAATTGATATCATAAACTGTTTTATTATAAATATAGCATATAAGATAAATTATATATCAAAATAAAGATATTTGAGTATAGTTTCATATAAAATTGACTTTATTATTTTTTGACGTTTCTATAGTAAGTATAATCAATTTACTACACACATGTCTAATTTTGACAGTTTCACAATTTAGCACATGTAGTGTATGTAGTTAAACAATAAACTTAATATTATAATTTGTCCATATTGTTCATTATATAAATATATACGAATTTTAATTTGTTTTGTCATTATTAAAATAAATATGAAACCTTGAGACTAACAATCTCTTCCTTTTTGGTGATGACGAAACAAATATGCAATGTAAAATATCTATTAAGCACACATATCATGTAAATTCTCTCAATTTTGACATTATCAAAAAGATAAACTACATAAGCTGCCCCTCAATATATATATGAAAAATATATAGAGACTCTCCCCCTTTAAAATTGAATTGATGCAAATAATATTAATTATATACTTGAGTCTATAAGACCAAATTCTCTTTTGATAAAATAAAATTTTCTTCGTTAAGGGGTTTTGTAAAAATATCTACTAATTGATATTTGGTATTCACAAATTCTATTGTTATGTTATCTTTTTGAATATGATCTCTCAACAAGTGATGTCTAATATCAATGTATTTTATTCTTCAGTGTTGAATAGGATTCTTAGAAATATTGATGGCACTAGTATTATTACACTTAATAAGAATGTGTTCATATTTAAATCTAAAGTCTAGTAAAGTGTGTTTTATCCATAAAATTTGTGCATAACAATTTCCTACAGCTACATATTCTGCTTCGGCCGTAGATAAGGCAACCGAATTTTGTTTCTTACTAGCCCAAGAAACTAAAAATTTTCTAAAAAAATGACACGCTCCACTAGTACTTTTTCTATTCGATTTACGTCCTCCAAAAACCGCATCCGAATAACTAGTAAGTTCAAAGGAGGTTTCTCTAGGATAAAATAATCCTACATTTATAGTTCTTTTAAGATATTGAAGAATTCTTTTGACGGCATGCAAATGAGATTATTTTGGATTTGCTTGAAATCTAGCACACATACAAACACTAAACATGATATCGGGACGACTAGCAGTTAAGTACAATAAACGACCAATCATACCTCTATATAGTTTGATGTCTATAGATTTTCCATTAATATCTTCATCAAGTTTGATTGAGGTAGTCATAGGAGTTCTCATGATTTTAGAATTATGTATCTCAAATTTTTTTAGTAGTTCTTTAGTGTACTTAGCTTGATTTATCACAATCCCTTCTTTGAGTTGTTTTATTTGAAAATCAAGAAAGAAATTCAACTCGTCCATCATACTCATTTCAAATTCATTTTGTATAGGTGAAGCAAATTTTTCACATAAAGATTCATTAGTGACTCCAAATATAATATCATCCACATAAATTTGAACAATAAGTAAGTCATTATTTTCTTTTCTTATAAATAGAGTATTATCCACTTTTCCCATTGAAAATCCATTTTCTAGTAAAAATTTTGAAAGCCTATCATACCATAATCTAGGGGCTTGTTTCAAACTATAAATAAAACTTTTGAAAGTTTGCAAACATGATCAACATATTTCTCACTTTCAAAACTCGGTGGTTGTTTAACATAAACCTCTTCAACAATAAAACCATTTAGAAAAGCACTTTTAACATTCATTTGAAATAATTTGAAATTCATATGAGATACAAATGCAAGTAATAGTCTAGTAGATTCAAGTCTAGTTACGGGAGTAAAAGTCTCTCCATAATCTATTCATTCTTCTTGATTGAAACCTTGAGCTACAAGTCTTGTCTCATTTCTAATTATATTATCGGATTCGTTAAGTTTATTTCTAAAGACTCATTTGGTTCCAATAATCATCTGATCACTAGGTCTAGGCACTAATTTCTAAACTTTATTTCTTTCAAATTGATTTAATTCTTCTTGCATAGGTAAAATCCAATTTTCATCATTAATAGCATCATCAATAGTTTTTGGCTCAATTTGAGAAATAAAAGATAAATGTTCACAAATATTTTTCAATTGATTTCTATCATTTCTACAATCACTAGATCACCAACAATTTGTTCGATAGGGTGACTAAATTTATACTTTCAAGCTTTTGGCAAATCACTATTGGAGTTTTATCAAAGTTTTCTATACTATGGGGATTTTCAATTTCTTTTTCCTTATCATTAATATTTAAATTAACTAAATCATCCTTAACATCATCATATATGACTTTATGTAAAAATGGATCAATTTCATCAAATGTAACATGCATAGATTCTTCAACTACATTAGTTCTTTTATTAAAAACTCTATAAACCTTACTAGTAGTAGAATAACCTAAAAATATACCTTCATTCGATTTTGTATCAAATTTACCAAGATTATCTTTAGTGTTTAAAATAAAACATTTACATCCAAACACTTTAAAATAATCAATCTTAGGTTTTCTATCAAATCAAAGTTCAAAAGGAGTTTTCTTGAGAATTGGTCTAATAAGAACTCGATTTAAAATATAACAAGTCGTATTAACCGCTTCGGCTCCAAAATAATTAGGTAGCTTATATTCATTAAGCATAGTTTGAGCCATTTCTTGTAAAGTTCTATTTTTCCTTTTAACAACTCCATTTTGTTGTGGGGTTCTACGTGTAAAAAAATTATGCTTATATTCATAATATTACAAAGATTTTCAAATTTATTATTTTTAAATTCTCCACCATGATCACTCCTAATTTTTGAAATCATATAACCTTTCTCATTTTGAACTATTTTACAAAATTTTAAAAATTGAGAACATGCTTCATTCTTGTGAGTAAAAAATAATGCCCAAGTAAATCTTGAAAAATCATCAACAATTATAAAAGTATAGAGTTTTCCACCAAGACTAACAATTTGAGAAGGTCTAAATAAATCTAAATGTAAGAGTTATAAAGGCCTAGATGTAGAAACTATATTTATAGATTTAAAAGAAGTTTTTCTTTATTTTCCCAAATGACAAGGAGCACAAATTTATTTTTATCAAATTTAAGTTTAGATACGTCATGACTAATTGTTTTCTTGAAAGTTTAGAATTATATCCATACTACAATGACCAACCTTCTATGCCATAGCTAAGAATCATCATGTAATGCACTCAAACATTTCACATTTTGTTCAACCAAATTATTAAAATCAATAGTATATACATTTTCATCTCTTAAAGCAACAAATACTAGGGTATTATTCTTATTAAAAATCTTGCATGCGTTATCTTGAAAAATAATTTTATAACCTTTATCACATAATTGACTGATACTAAATAAATTATGTTTTAAGTCATCAACAAACAAAACATTATCAATAATGAGGGAGTTAGGGTTATCAACTTCTCCAATGCCAATAATCTTGCCTTTTGCATTGTCTCCAAAAGTCACATACTCTCAATCTATTTTCGAAATAGAATTAAATTTTGTGTAATTTCACGTCATATGTCTTGAGCATCCATTATCCAAAAACCACTTATTATTTCTTGTGATGCTCTTCATACAAATCTCCGACAAAAATAAATTAGATTTTTATTTTTGGTACCCAAACTTTTTTGGGTTCAACAATGTTAGCATATGTTCCATTAGGAACCCAAATAGATGTAATATTACATTTTCCTTCCATTTTATAATCATTTGGAATAAAATATTTTAGGTCCAACTAACAATTTTCTTTTTAATGAACAATCACATACATAATGTCCTTTTCCACCACAATAATAACATGTAATAAAGGAACTAGATCGATGAGAGCTTTTTACAAAATAATTTTTATACAACTTTTGTTCTTTACAAGCCTTGTAACCTATCCGGTTTTATTAAAACCATATTTTTGAGGAGCAAGCAATTTATCTAAATTTTCCTTACCTTGAGTAAATTTAGATAAAGTATTTGTAAACTCTTCAACTCTTTTTCTTAATATATCATTTGTTTTATTCTTAGATATAGAAGTAAGTTGAGTTTTCAATTATCATTTTCATTTTTCAAATTAATATTTTCATTAGAAATATTTGAAAACTTCTTTTTCAAATCTTTATATTTCTTTCTAAGATTTGTTAATTCATTTTGCAATTCATCACATGCATACAATAGCTCATCATAAGATAAATTAGAAGTGTGTAGAAGTAGAAGAAGATGAGCTTACCTCATTACCACTTTATCTAATAGCCATGAGACATAAGTTAGCAATGTCACTTCCACTTGATTCTTCCACTGAATCACTTTCATCACTCATATCCCAAGTTGTGACTTTCATGGCTTCTTTTTCCTTCTTATTCTTCTTTAGAAGTTCATCACTCATATCCCAAGTGGTGGCTTTCATGGCTTCTTTTCCTTCTTATTCTTCTTTAGAAGTGGACAATCTGGTTTTATATGTCCACGTTTCTTGCATTTATAACATATAATACATTTCTTGGAAGAATGTTCTTTTCATCACCTCTCATTTGTCTCCTTTCAAATTTTCTTCTTTTTGAATAGTTTAGTAACTCTCTTTGCAAGATATCCAATTTCATCATCACTTTCTACTTCACTATCATTGGAGTTTTCTTTCATGGTAGACTTTAGAGCAATACTCATTCCTCTTTTTAGTTCTTCCTCTTCTTTATTTCTTTGAGTCATTTCATATGTCGTTAGTGACCCTAGAAACTCTTCAATTAACACTGGGAGAGATCTTTTGCCTCTTGTATGGCGGTCACCTTTGAGCCCAACTCTTGGAAAGTATCCTAAGAATTTTCTTGACAAGAATTTCATTATTAAAATTTTCACCAAAAGAAATCATGCCATTAATAATATCTGTAAATCGAGTATATATATCTTTATAGATTCATTGGTTTCATCATAAAGAGTTCACATTCAAGCTTGAGCATATTGAGTTTTGTGTCCTTAACTCTACTCGTACCTTCATGTATTATTTTAAGTGATTTTCAAATACTTTGTGCCATTTTACAAGTAGAGACTCCATTAAACTCATTTCTATCTAATGCACAAAATAATTGTATTCATAGCTTTTGCATTAGTTGTAAAATTTTTCTTATCATTTTCATCCCAATCTTTTTTATCTTTTGCAATGACTATATTATCTTTAACTACCATGGAAGTGTTATAACCTTCTTCAATAATATTCCAAATATCATACTCCATTTGTTGAAGATAAATAGTCACCCTAATTTTCTAATAACCATGGTCACTATCATTAAAGAAAAGTGGTCTAGTAATAGATTGACCCTCCATGACTCTATGTGCACCAATGGTTGCCATAATGTGTGATCTTTACTCTAAAGACTTGTTACGGTCAATATTTAGAATCTAGCTCTGATATCAATTGTTGTCCAAAAGGCAACCCAAGAGGGGTGAATTGAGTTTTTATCGCAGAAGTTAAGTGTGTGAAAAATAAAAAAAAAAATAAAAAATTTTTTGAATCAAATAAACTTATACAATTCACCCAACAATAAATATAAAATAATTTTAAGTAAAGTAAAAAGAGTAGGAATAAGAGATGTAAACTCTTTTATAGTGGTTCGACTTGCTACCCAAGTCTAGGTCCACTCTCTCGAGTTCCAACCGGCCAAAGTTTTACTAAGTCTCTTACACTTGACAGAGGCAAGAAATCCCGAGTACAAACAAAGTCCCTTGCCCTTGGCAGAGGCAAGAAATATCCTGATTATAAAGCCTTTGATTCGGTAAGTTTCAAACACCAACACAAATTGTAAAAGATAAAATAGAAATGTAGCAATTCCTCTTAAGTAGGATTAGCTACTACTCATGTACAAAAATGATCTCACTTCAAAGAGGCACTATCAAGAATAAAACAATTTGCTCTATGCACTATTTGATCTAGTAATAAACAATATAGCACAAAGAATTAGAATGAGATTGAGGAGACTTTGAGAGCTTGTTGTTGTGTACTTCTCCTTTCAATCTATGCTCCTTTTATAGGTAAAAACACCAAAGAGACGTTGACCTTTGTGGAAAACAAAATCATTTGTCAACAGTAACTGCACATTAGCTCATTTCAAAAATTCAAATAAAATGGCTCTGAATGTTCAAAAACTCTTAAAATATTCTGAATACTCCTTAATGAGTCTATTTTCAAATACAAAAAGAATCATTAAATTATCGTGTGCCATTTAAGGGAAATGATTAAAAGTTCAATGACATGTCAAATGATCAAAAGTTCAATGACATGTCAAATTGTAAAATTGCTCTTGATAAAAGTTGTCGGCCAAGTTTAAAATTGTCTAGAAATTTGAATTTGTATTAAAAAATAACAAATTATATATTTTTGAAAAATTTATAACGTCTACTTTCATTTAAAATTAGATTTGTACAAATTTGACTTTTATATTTTGAGATATGATAAAAAACTGTAGTATATCATTTTGTCTACTGATAGTGTAACTTAATAGAATGGCCACTTTGAAAAATTATATTTATCAATCTATAAGTGTAAAACATGCATATAATATATGAATTTAAAGATCAGCATGTCTATTTTACAAATAAAATTAATTCAGAATTTTATTTATATCATAAGTTATATTTTACTAATTAAAAGTTATATCGCGCAGATTTTAACATCGACTTTTTAGAAGATAATATAAGAAATTGATATAATAAACTGGTTTAATATAAAATAGCATATAAGATAAATTATATATCAAAATAAAGATATTTGAGTATAGTTTCATACAAAATTAACGTTATTATTTTTGACGTTTCTATAGTAAAATATAATCAATTTACTATACATATGTCTAATTTGACAATTTTACAATTTAGTACATGTAGTGTATGAGTTAAACAATAAACTTAATATTATAATTTGTCCATATTGTCCATTATATAAATATATATACTAATTTTTAATTTGTTTTGTCATTATCAAAATAAATATGAAACTTTGAGGCTAACAAGTATATTATTTATATGTGAAGTAATGATATTATTTTATGTAGTTAATTTTTTTATATATATTATAAATAAGTGCACGATCCTGCAATAGTGTCATAAATTCGCACTTACATAATTTAGCATTGGGACCAAATTTAAGTATGAGATTGTACCATAAGTACTTTGTAAATAGTTATAAGTTCCACATAGATGAATACTCATAAGGAAGAAAAACTGTTAATAGTAGTGTGTAGGTGTAAAAGGTGTTAGCAACATGGGAGAAATTGAATATTATGGTGTCCTTAGGGAAGTTATAGAATTAGAATATCCACGTGAGCCTATAAAAATGGTTGTTTTGTTTTTCTGTAAATGATTTGATCCAAGAAGAACTCGTGGTACAAAAGTTCATCCCCTTTATAACATTGTTGAGGTTAATTGCAGTGGAAAATATAATCAATATGATCTGTTCATCATTGCTCAAAATACTAGACAAGTTTATTATATTCCTTATCTAGCCATTCGAATGGACAAGGCCCATTGGTGGGTGGTTATGAAAACAAAACCAACCGGGCGAATAGAAATTGAGAATGTAAGTGCTAAAGAAGTTTATCAAGAAAGGTCCATATCTCATGTAATGCCTGTAATTGATGCGATCCATTAGATGGATTGCGTCATGAAGTAGGTTTATACAATGAGATTGATCCAGGACAGGTGGATCAAGAACGACTGCCAGAAAATAATCAATACAAAAATGAAGAGGATGAGGAAGAATTTATTGAATACGATGACGACACCAAACCATCGGGAGATTATGAGGAAGAAAAGGAGGAGGATGAAAAGGTGGAGGAGGAGGATGAAAAGTGGCGAAGGACGACGATCAAAGTTGTTTAAATTGAATTGTTGTATTTTTGTTTTGTATGTTTTGTGATAGTGAATTTTTGAGTAATTAATATGTTTTATTTGATTATATAATAATTTTAGTTTTTTTCTTAATTTTGAAACTATGGAGGTTATTAAAAAACAAATTACATATCAATTTAAAAAAAAAAATTATATATTAATTTAACATAAGTTTAAGTAATAATTCATTTCATCTTATATAATTTAAAAAAAAAGAAATTATATATATCTATCAATATAGATGGATTCCGAGTGTAGACCCGATAAGGGTAAGGGGATAGATACTGTCCACTCGAAAAAGCGGCACAATCCTCCTGTACACCATCCCTCAAGACCTTTGCCACTAGTTACTATTAGGGAGCCCATTGATCCTACCCGTGCCTATTATGATTATGAGGCTCCACATTCTCAGTACGTGTCGCGACCTCTTCAGTTTATGCCTACTCCTAGATACATGCCTATTCTATCTACTATTGAGGACCTACTTCATCGACGTCTGCTTGCAGTGCAGCTGCCTCTACTGATAGCGCTTCTCCTTCAGTTCCCATACCAGATTCTTCTCTGTCCGACCCTACTCTAGTTGGATCATCTGGCACATGTTCTAACAGTTCTGGGAAGACGCTGATCAGGCCTGTTGGTGACGTCAGGTAAGTATTAAATATTTATTATTCAAAAATTTTGATAATATTTCTTAATGCATCAAATATTAGTATTGATTTTTTAATTTTTTGCTATTACAGATTTCATCCTTCGACAGTTGCTGCTCATGCTATCACAGCAGTCATTCGGTCAAAGTTCACGTCATGTTATCCCACATGGGGATAGTTCCTAATGATTTGTGATTTGATGAGTTCTGGGTTCGTATTTTAGTGCAATCATGGTTAAATATTTTTTTATCTATACTATTAATTGATATTTTATTAACTGTTTATTTTTGTCTTCATCCAGAAATATTGTACATGGGATCCACGAGACAAGCCAGCCATTAGACGGATATTCAGTACTCGTGGATCTTATAGGCTTTCTGATATGTTTCGAGATGCCCGGATTAGAGGCAGACCAGACTGGATACTGCCTTCTGTATGGGAGGAGCTTCAGACTTATTGGAGAGGAGAGAGGTTTACTAAGATAAGCTCCTAGAATAAAGAGAACCGCCATTCAGAAAAAGGCGGCTCTCTCCACACAAGAGGCTCTATTCCTCCACGTGAGCATGCTATGAGTATGATAAGTTCTATTCCTCCATATAAGTTTTATTATTATCTGATAGTTATAAATAATCACAATATTTTTATTATGTATTGCAGGAAAAAGAGATTGGGAGAACTCCCCTTTTTTTTGAGGTTTTTAAGCATACACATGTTAGGAAGAAAGATGGTGAGGATGTGTTGGTGGACCAACGATCAAATAAGACTTATATAAGTAAATTTTATTTAACATCTTTAATTAATTTATTAAATTTTATATAAGCATACTTATATTATTTATTAACTTTTTATAATTAACATTTTTAATTATTAAACTTATTTTATGATATGCTTTGTGTATGTAGGCTGACTTCCAGGCTGCCCAATCCTTCCAGTCGACACCTAAGGAGACATCAACTCCAGAGTCTCAGCGGATAACAGACATTGAGCTGTGGGAGAGGTGCGTAGGGGGAGAGCCTTCGGGCGTG
Organism: Thlaspi arvense; assembly: GCA_911865555.2. Taxonomy (NCBI): domain Eukaryota; kingdom Viridiplantae; phylum Streptophyta; class Magnoliopsida; order Brassicales; family Brassicaceae; genus Thlaspi; species Thlaspi arvense. The sequence continues at coordinate 9,620 of CAJVSB020000223.1, forward strand.
TATATAGTCTTGGACAGTAGAGTTCTTCTCAATTAGTCCACTATCCTCCATCCGATAGTACGGATCAGTCTGTGAGATCGAAGGTGCAAACTCTCCGTCAAAAGAATCAGGAGTTTCGGGAGAAGGTGGAGAGTATGGAGCTTGCCCTTCATCATCTGTATAAGATGGTTGAAGGGATGAGGGGCACACCACCTGGTCAGCCATACCCTCTGGCGCCTGCTCACGATTCTGACTCTTCTTCATATCAGTAGGGCGATGGCGGCTATTGGGAGTGATTTTTCTTTTTTTGAGATTTTCATATGTTTGTAATAAAACATTTGAATATTATTTATATGCACATGTTATTTCAGTTTTATTTAAGTGCCTTAAATAAATTATTATAAAATATATATTTCAAAAATATGTAAAATTAATAAAAAAAATAAAAAATAAAATTTAAATAATAAGAATAATTTAATACTTAATAATAATAATTTAATAATTAATAATTAACAATAATAAAATAATTGGAAACTTCTAACGCAAGCATTGTGTCGGAAATTTCTGATGCACACGTTGTGTTAGAAATTTTCGATGCAAAGCTGTGCCAGTTGTTTTCAACCCAATGTTTGCGTCGGAAAATTCCGGCGAATTTTAACCTCGGAAATTTCTGATGCATTTTACAACCTATTCTTTGTCTGAAATTTCTGACGCAATAGCTTTGTGTCGGTAAAATTTTTTAACGGCCATTTTTCTAACGAATACTTTTGCGTCAGTTTTTTCGTCGGTAACACCATTACCGACACAATTTTCTGTCTTACTGACATTTTTTGCGTCGGTAATTCCCCATTTTCTTATAGTGCATAATCTTCTTGGGCGATCTCTGCTATACCTATCGGCTTTGTCTACGATTGCCTTCAAGAATGTTGGTCAACTTCTATCTCAATTCAACCTTTGGCCCAACAATTGTTAACTTTATCTGCAATTCCTGCAATTAGATATGTGGTCCACCACTCCTATATGACAGTGTCAAAAACCTACATGATTTAAATAATAGAAAGTAAATTAACTGAAGGTTAAATAGGGCAACTGTGCATTTATGAAAAATGTGATCTAAGTAGGATTAGCTAAATTTATTCAGCTAAAATTATATATAGCAATAATTTATAAAGGCTAGGAGTACGAGAAAGCCTAGGACTACAAGCTAAAATTATTCGGCTAACCCTACTTCATAATTTATAATTTTTAGCTTCATAAATTATTTATAATTTCATAAAATTATTCAGCCACATTTATGAAAAATCCAATTTCTAAAGCATAATGCAGCTACAAGAAAGAAATCAGAATACACAAGACTTCATTCTAAAAAAATTCTCAATTAAGTAGCTTGACATAGCATAAAGTAGGTGCCATTAGCCTTAATTAACATTTTTGTGCAAGACAGCTAAAACCTTTTAATATAAGAACTCGGATGTCCATAGAAAACCAGCAGATCATTTAAGAAAAATGTTTGTAAATATGCCCTAGCAATAAGAAAATCAAGAAGATGTGACTTTATTCATAAAAAAACATAATTGGGAGCCCTCCCCTTGCTCCCAAGCCAAAAGTTGGTTACTTATAAGGACTATGCTCTTTGTTCCTAAAAACTTTTTAAATTTTCTAAGATAATCCAATGCTTTAGACTTGTTTTGTGCTGAAAACTCATTTATTCCACTTAATTATTTTGCTGAACCAACCATACAATCTTATAGTCTTGTTACTTTTGTTACCTAACTACACTTGGAGACTTTAATAGAAGCTATCTTACAGCTAGGTCTTTGGTTATAGACCGATGTGAGTGGGAACTCTTCAGTTTGTAGCAATAAAAGAACTATACAAGTCCTGGTTATTCCAGAATCAATATTCCCTCTTACAAAATAATATGAACTAATTATTATCTGATGGCCAACTGTAGATATTGGTTTCACCCATTGTAGAATTTTATGCTAACTTCAAATTAGGACTAAATCTTCTTTAAACGTACCCCAAGTGCCTAAATAACAGGCATTCAGTTGTATTAATTGACTGAAATTATGTATATATATAATATATATATATATTAATTACATATTAGTATATAACATATTAATTTTATATGTGTTATCCAAATAAGGGAATAACTGAATAAAATCAAATACGAGGGGCTAGTATTAAATGAGAGTATAACAATAGGGACTAGAATGATGAGAGAATCAAACTTGGGAGATTAATTCTAAATAAATGTGGTATTACCTTCTTCCCAGTATGATTAGCCAGTGATTGCCCTCTGGTCATTTTCTTGGGCACCATTGGATTGAGAATAATCAGAGGGATAGAGAGGAAGGATTTGGGACATCATTTAGATCGCAACAAAGATGAACAAATTTAAGTGAATTGGATACGAAAACATAAGAGATGAACTTAGATCGCATCAAGGGGCAATGAATGTATGCTACTGTTGGTGCAAGCCCAAAACCCCAATCACAGCACCCGTGGTTGTTTGCAATCATTATCTAGTCGGCCTTATAGCGTCAATGAAGGATCATGGCCAAACAATAGTAATTCTTAAATTGCAAGCCCAAAATCTAGATCATAGCATTGTTGGTTGACAATCGTTCTTCAATCAGTCAGCTAGCATCGATGAAGGATGAAACCTAGGGTGAACACATCAGTTGGGTTGTGAAGTATTAGAGGCAAACACGATACAACCATGAGTAGGAGAGGGCTAAAAGAAAATAGAAAAAAATTAACAAAATTTATTTTCCATTATTAAATATATAAGATTACATAAAAAAAATAAGATTATTTTAGGCTTTGCATTGAGTACATCCTGCAATAAGGATGTATTAGATGCATGGTAAAGATGAATTGCATTAATATCTAACAAATAAAAATAAATATTTTATGTTGTCCAGTACATGTATGTCTGTCTATAGATAACCAGTGCAAACTAATAGCATTCTCCTGTATAGACTCTCGGCAGCAATGGCTTCATTATCTTTACATTTCCCACATTTCTTATTAATTGGATTCAAACATTAAATTTACATTCCTATAAAAAAAAAATGCTACTGAATTATTGATTAATTAATTACTACCTAGGACTAACTGCTTATTTGTTTGAGAATAAAGTAGAGCATATCTATGTAGTCTCCTCCAGGCAATTAATGAATATTTCTATCGTTTCATTAACCATTATGAAGTTATTTTTTATTTTGAAAAGACCTTTTGCATTTTCAAAATACTTTTCCTTATTTCATTTTAAAAATTTATTTTAGGTGATTTAGTCTATCTTGATTAAACTAAGTATCAACTCTATTTTTACTCAAAATTAAGAATATTTTTTTTTCCAAATTTGACTTTCGTCGTATTTTAAATTTAAATTTCAATTATTGCTGTTTTCCCTTCGAGAGAAAATGTCTCGATTCAAATTCAGAGGGCAACAAAAGTAAACTTACTACAGAGAAAGATTACTTTAGAGATCTTATTAGTCCAAGATGTGATTCTGAGAGTAACTAGCACTTCGTTTCTTTGATTGTGTTGAAACTCTCAAAGTAAAAAGGTTGACTTCCTTCAGGACATTTGCTGAGTCTTAGCTGAAGCTTTTAATGGAAATGATAAGGTGTGTTTTTGCACAATGGCATGGATTTTGTTGGGAGATTGGAAAATTAAAATGAATTTCAATATTCAGCAGAAAGCCATGTATGGATTTTGGGAATTTGTAAAATTAATAGAAATTCTCCTTCAAAGTTGATCCAATGTGATATTCCTGAAGGAAGATTGCGTACTCCCCGTGGGGATGGTAAAAATCATTAGTGATGCTGAATTTAAACAGTCATGGGATAATTGGTGGAGAATCTTGTCAAGTTATATCTGGCGTTTTAAATGGGAAGAATTGCATCTATGGAGGAAGCGGGAACTTGGGCTTCAAGAGAAGGATTAATTTTGGGTAAAAATTGGGTTTTAAAAAGCTAGGGTTGGAACTTGACCCTCTAGCAATAATAAATTTGTTGGATCTACATAGTAGGGAATGCTCATAGCTATTTGTTTGGAACTAGCAAAGTATTTTAATTCCCTCTTCTTTTTTTTTGGTAAAATAGAATGTAATCGAGTGTGATATCCTTTCTCACATTATATATTAGTTTGTAATATGAAATTATATTGTATGTACTGATAAACAAATTATACTTAAGTATTTAAAACATCTGATTTAGGTTCAACTAAACTTTTGCAAATAGCTCTTAGAAAGGATGATTTTACATTATTTTAGTTTAAATTATTTCAATTGTGTTGAGTTCTCACAAAATTTTCCCTTTTGAGAAAGAAAAATGTCGCTACATATTCCAATCGCCAAACTATTACCATGAAGATAAGAATTAGCAAACCGGACCCAACTTAAAGCAAAGTTTTCGAGTGGGAAATGGAAGAGAGCAGGTTGGCAGACAGCCCAACAGAAATGCTAGTGAAAGCCCATTACATGAGGGGAATTATGGGCTGGACCCGGTCCGAGTTCGAGGCTACCAGCAAATTAGCCGGCGATAGCACTTTAGGAAGGTTTACACAAACCCTTTTAGCCTTGAGAGAATTGTCACCGTACCAATTACTCATTCTTGCGAAGACATTGGTGGATTACACAGTAATGTATTTTTCATTTATAATTATTAATAAATCATAATAGATACTACAGCATAATAAAATATATATATATATATATGTATCTTCAGGAATCAAATATTCACATTGAGGATTTTAAGAAAAGTCTCTTTGAACTCTTATTTGTTAACAAAGTTTTCTGAAAGATTTATTTGGCGACAGAGTTTAAAGACATAGTAGATATGATTAGTGGTAAGTTAAGAAGTAATTTTGTGACCATTCCAATTATTTACGAGGATCAAGATCTTGCTGCAATAGTATTGGCACGTGACGATCAGCCATGAGAGAAAAGGTAATAATATATATGCTCACATTCTCGTTAACATCAATCTCACACAAGAGTCAAGGGGGAAAGAGTAAGTTTTTCCTCCTCTGATTTGAGATGACCTTTTCGTAAGGATGCATTGGAAGGCCCATCACCTCAAATCATGATGATATGGTTCCTCTTTCAGATTTTGGTCTTAATTGTAATTAAAAAAAGATTTTTTGAAAATCAGGTTTAAATTTTAAAGAAACTAAATGTGAGAGGGGAGAATAAATAGAGTTTTTCAAATATATTGTCACAACCCGAAAATCGGATTTATGACAGGCGAAGGGTCAAAATAAATTCTAACCCCACAAATCTAATAGAAAGTACTGAATTTAACTGAACTGATAATTGATATAAAACAAAGATAATCCAAACCATACTAACTGAATTATCAACATAAAGTACAAAACATGTCCGTAGTCAAATGGAGTATATTAAAATTTCAGGAAATACAAAATCTGATAAAAACTAAATAACCAACTCTAAAAATCCAAACAAAAATAGCTGACAATATGAACTCCTCTCAGATAGCAGGATCTATTGGACCAATGAACTCAAAATTTAGAAAAATATAAGGGTGAGTTTACAGATCTAGTGAATAATAATATGCATATATGAAAACAAAAGACATTCCTACTAATATAGCATGTAATTTACTGAAAACAGATTTTTAACAAACATTTTCATAATTTAGGGAGTTTGAAATACAGAACGTCACATATATCAGAAATTAGAATGGCGAATCACAGTCTGATGAATAATGGAATGGCGACACACAGTCTGCCAAATAATGGAATGACAACGCACAGTCTGTCAAATAACAGAATGGCGACACATAGTCTGTCGAATAATAGAACAATGACACATAATCTGCTAGATAATAGAATGACAATATATCAGTCATGCTAATAAACAGAACCACAACATATCAATTATGCTAATAAACAAAAGCCAGAAGGTGGCATTCTCATATGCCCATATACACATCACATACATATATACAAATCTTCCATGTCGACCCAACATAAGAGTTTAGCACCATCACCTTTGTTAGATGGGGACCTTATATAGAGTATACTCAGTCTAACGCCAATTACCATTAGTTGCAGTGTTCTATAATCCGAAACTTCCTTAAAACAGTTTTCAAAAAATAACAAAATAGTTTAACAGAATCTTTCTATTTATAGATGTAAATTGAATAAGATGTAAAAAACAGATAGTGCTCCAAAACAATTTCAAAAATTACATGCATATCTTTTGTTGTACATTTTAACAGAATATTATCAAATTTTTAGAAAAACAAATATATCATATAAAACTAGATTTTTCACAAATATGGAAAACATTAAATGTTCAAAAATACATATTATTACCCACAGAAATGACAAAAGCTGATAAATCCAATCTTTAGCAACACGGTTCAACAAATATGGTGCGAACAATCAAAAATCAAAAATAACAAAATGTCACAATTTATGCCTCTAATATATGCAATAATATATCCAAGAATAGTATAAATGAAATTCCTTAATTAAGGAACCAAAATGAAATTCTAGATTTTTATGCTGAAAACCCATACTAAGGTCTTTAAAGTCCCATACCGGTCAAATAAATCATGAACCAAGTACCAAAATCACGAGGCGATGTTATAAAACATAAAAATAAGTTTATTTTATCCAAAATTATCCTTTAAATATGTTAAACCAGTCATGAACTGGTCATTAGATGGCTGAATTGGCCATTAGGACGCTAAACCACTCATTATATCACTGAACTGGCCGTAAACTGGTCACTACTATACTAAACCGACCCTAAACTGGCCTTAAAAGTATTGAATCGGCCTTGTTCTTCACTGAACTGCTCCTTTATCTAATGAATCGGCCAGTTTTATGCATTAAATCTCTTGAACCAACCTTAAAAAAGTGTTATTTTTCCAAAACGGCCTTGAACCGATTGGTTCATTCATTAACCTAATTTTCTATGCTTCGAACCGGATGTAAACCGGTCAAAATCCCCTTGAACCAACAACTTCTATTTATTTCTTCCTATTTTATTCATTTTATTTAATTATTAATTTTCTTTCCTAGTCCGGATCCTAGATCCAGACCTGTTATCAAGCCCAATCACTTTTATTTTATCTACAACCCAACCAAGTGTTGTTTAGTAAATTTAAAGCTAGCCTAATTGAGCCAACCAAATTCCCCAAGCCCAAACCAAGGCACGGCTCAAACCCAGGGCCTTTCTGTATTCAACCTGATTCAAGGAAACTGGGTCTTAAATAGACCTGATTATCCTGTCAAGCCCATCTCTCTACCGGATCTCTAGTCACAAAGAAATTCTTGAAAAGTTCAATTACTAACCTCCACTAATTTTGATTGGTTGTTGGATGAGGATCAGAAGTTCAGTTTTACTCAAAATCCTATAGCAATTCCAGCAAATCTTTTTGGTTTATCGTAGTTGGAAGGGTCGATGCCGACAACTATTTCTCTGAAAATTTTTTCGCTAACCAATTTGTAATTGATGAAATTAAATGACGAAATTGTCTTTCCCAAGTTTCTATTGACGAGATCTTGCTCTAATTTGGAAATTTACTTATATAATTTTAACAGATTTGGTCTAATTTTTATCAACCCGAACGCTGGATCCGTATGGATTTAACAGATCTAGAATTTTTGATTTCTTCTAAATTAGTCCTTGAATTTCCTGATTCCGCTTAATCTAGCCCCAAAATGTTCTAATTAATTTAATCAGGTCCACTTAAGATTTACATTTCTAAAATACCCCAAAATTTTCAGGTATTACAATTTTTCTCCCTTAAAATAAATTCGATCATTAAATTTAAAATACAGAACAACAGGTTACCATGTGTCTCGAATAGGTGAGGATATTTGGCATGTATCATCTCTTCCGGTCCCCAAGTCACTTCATCCTTCATATGATGTCTCCACAACACTTTTACGGATGCTATCTCCTTGGATGTCAGTTTTCTAGTTTGTCGATCGATGATAGCCATGGGCTGTTCCTCATAAGATAAGTTTGACCCTAGCTATATCTTTTGTGGTGCCAATATATGAAAGGGATCTGGCAAGTACTTCCATAACATAGACATGTGAAACACAGGATGCACCGTGAAAAACTCAAGTAGAAGAGCCAGCTAATAAGCTACAGTGCCAACACGATCTAGAATCTCAAAGGGGCAGTATAAGGTAAATTTATCTTTTCTTTCTTTCCGAATCGCATAACACCTTCATCGATGATATCTGTAGAAACACATGCTCCTTAACTAAGAACTCCAGCCTCCATCAGTGATGATCTACATAGGCCTTCTACCGGCTCTGAGCAGAAAGTAACCTTTGTCTAATTAACTGAATTTTATCTATCGCATCCTATACCAAGTTTGGCCCTAGAAGTTTAGCTTCCCTAACCTCAAACCATCCAATTGGGGGTCTGTAGCATCAGCCATATAATACCTCAAAAGGTGCCATCTGAATACTGGATTGATAACTATTATTATAAGCAAATTCTATTAGTGGCAAATAATGGCTCTAGTTACTGCCAAAATCTAGGACACATGCTCGTAACATGTCCTATAAAATTTGAATAGTTCTCTAAAATTAGTCTGAGGATGGAAAGCTATACTAAGATCCAGTCGAGTGCCCAAAGCCTCGTGAATGGCTCTCCAAAATTTAGAAGTAAACTAAGATCCTCAATTTGAAATAATAGATACTGGTACCCCGTGGAGTCTAACCATCTCATCTATATACAATTGAGTATAGTGAGAAACATCATAAATAGTCTTCACTAGAAGGAAGTGTGCTGACTTGGTCAATCAATCCACTATCACCTAGACAAAATCAAATTCTCTAAGGGTTTGTGACAAGCCTGCAACAAAATCCATAGTGATCTTTTCCCACTTCCATTCTAGTATCTCTATTTGCTGAAGTAATCTTGCTAGTCCCTCATGTTCAGCTTTAACCTGCTGACAGGTGAAACACTGGGATATGAAATCTGCTATGTACCGCTTCATGCCCTTCCACCAATATAGTTATTTCAAATCCTAATACATCTTGGTAGAACCAAGAAGAGCGGTATACTTGGAACTATGATCTTCTTCCGGAATAGCTCTCCTCAAGTCACCATCATCAAGTACATGAATACTGGTACTACGCCTCAAAACTCCTTCGGCATCAAACTCGAACTTAGCATCTTTCCTGCATGAACCTCTTCCTTGATTTTCAACAACTTAACATCCTTGTATTGATTGATCATGATGAGCTCAAGTAAGGATGTATGAGCCTGCATATGGGTTAATAATAACTCAGATTGGTTTATCCTAAGTCGCATGCTTCCTCGCTCTAATCAAGAATCTCTTCTACTAACAGTGGTCTTACTTAAGCGATGTGAGCTAAACTTTCCATGGATTTCCTGCTAAATGCATCTGCCACTACATTAGTCTTGCCTAAATGATATAGGATAGTATAGTCATAATCCTCAAACAACTCCATCCATCTTTTTTGTTACGGATTTAAATCATTTCGCTGAAAGATGTATTTCAAACTCTTATGATGAGTATAAATCTCATAAGGCTCCCCATAAGGGAATGTCTCCATGTCTTTAGTGCGAACATAACTGTAGCCATCTCCAAATCATGAGTGGAGTAATTCTACTCATGCTTCTTAAGCTATTTGGATGCGTAAGCTATAACACAATCATTTTGTATCAGTATGCATCCTAGACCCACTCTAAAAGTGTCACAATATACTAAGAATCTCTTCGTCGTAAATGGTAATGCTAGAATAGATGCAGAAGTTAGGTGACTCTTAAGCACCTAAAAACTCTTCTCACAAGCATTTGACCATTGAAATTTCACTCCCTTTTGAGTTAATCGAGTTAAAAGGGCAGCAATTTTAGAGAAGTCTCTCACAAAACGGCGATAGTACTTCGCTAAGCCAAGAAAACTACAGATCTCAGTAATAGATTTAGGTGTAGGCCATTTTTGTACCACTTGAATTCTACTATCAGCAACTGTGATCCTTTCCTTTGAAACTACATGCCCCAGGAAAATCACTCTATCCAGCTAGAACTTGCATTTCAAAAATTTTGCGTACAAGCAATGCTCCCTCAAGGTCGTAACACCTCCTATAGGTGCAACTCTTGCTCCTCTATGCTTCTAGAATACACCAAAATATTATCAATGAAAATGATCATAAATCTATCTAGGAATGGTCTAAACATACGATTTATCAAATCTATAAAGATAGCTAGAGCATTGGTCAAACCAAAAGACATCACTAAGAATTCATTGTGGTCGTATTGTGTCTTGAATGCGGTCTTTGGAATATCCTTGTGTCTGATCCTTAATTGATGATACCTAGATCGCAAGTCAATCTTCGAAAAACACATTACCCTATGCAACTGATCGAACAAATGATCGATCTAAGGTAATGGATATCTGTTATGTACTGTCACCTTATTAAACTATCTATAATTGATACACAACCTTATATTGCCATCATTCTTCTTTACAACTAAAACAGGAGCACCTTAACGAGACGTGCTCGAACGAATGAAACCTTTACTCAGAAGATTTTGCAACTGTGCTTTCAATTCGTTAAGCTCCACTGGTACCATACAATAAGGAGGTGAGGGGATCAACTATGTGTCTAGAACTAAGTCGATGCAAAACTCAATTGCCTTTTATGAGGGATACTAGGTAGATCATCAGGAAACACATCAGCAAACTCTTTAACAACTGGGACTTGCTCTATGTTGGGCTCTGCAACTCATGTGTCCTTGATTAAAGCCAAGAATCCTTGACACCCTCCAGATAATAGACACTTAGCCCTCATATATGATATAACTTGAACAAGGGCTAAGCTATAATTGTCCTTAAATATAAGTAGAGGCTCATCAAGTATCTCAAATCTCATAGTCTTGATATGACAATCTAATGTGGCATAACAAGAAGTTAATCAATCCATACCCAAGATCACGTCAAAATTAGAAATATCCAAAATGATCAGATATGCAATCAACTCCCTATCTTTCACCCAAATTGAATAGGACTTATATACTTGTAGAACCAAAACAGGCTCTACTATGGAGGTAGCCATGAAGAAAGACTACTCCAAGGGAGCAGATAAAGACTTGAATCGAGTAGCAAAAATTAGAGATACATAAGAATAAGTAAATTCAGGATCAAATAGTGTACATACATCAAAGGAACATATGGTGATCATACCGGTAACCACGGTGTTAGATACCTGAGCATCCTGTCTAGTCAGGACATATACGCGTGCCTGGCCTCTTTTGGTCTGGCGACGTCCTCTGCCACCCAAACCTCACCCTTGTGCTCGAGCTGACTGATCCAGATTAAGATAAGTCACTCTATCAGACTACCTCACTACATAAGTGTCTGGCTACGAACAATCCTTGTTATTATGCCCGGGTCCACCACATCGATAACAAGCTCCATTCTTTTATAGCATGGTCATCGATTCTTACCCCCACAAATACCACAAACTATAGCTTTATGATTATGTGGCATAGAACTTTTTTGCTCGGACTACACCATTGTTTTATTCTCTATGACTAGCGTCAAGATAGTTGTAGACAATTGACCTGGATGTGGTGCCTCGGTCTATGCATGACACTAAGAACTTTGAAATGGTAAACCCCTATATGAACTCTGACCCCTACTAAAGAATCTTGAGATCCTAGCCTTCTTCCTGGTACTTTCATACCCTCTACTCAAACTCTCTGGCCTTTATCACTTGGGTAGCATCCACTGCCTTGGCATAAGTGTACCTCCCCATTTGTGAAGCCAAAGCTTGGAGCAAGGGTGCTACCAACCATCAAATGAATTTTTTGGCCTTTAAAATATCATCAACTACCAAGTGTGGAGCATATTGGGACAAATGATTGAAACAAGCATCATATTTCAGCATTATCATGTCAGGTCTCTATTGGAGATACTCGAACTCTGTCGCTAGCTGATCCCTCTTATCTACTGATAAGAACCTATTCATAAATGAACTAACAAATTCCTCGCAAGTCATCGGCACTACCTCCTTAGGCCTCTCAGATAATGTGATCTTATACCAAGACTGAGCAAATCATATAGTCTACAAGCAGCTAACTCCACATGCCTCGGACTAGAGCATCATATCACCTCGAATATGACCTTTATTGAGTCTATAAAATGCTGTGGGTCCTCGGCCCTCTTCCAAAGAAGGTAAGTGGCTTAAATCTCAAGAAGTCCTGGACCTGAGTATCAAGCCCTATCTCACGTTGATATCGCTCCGAGGCCGCCTGTACCACAACTGTGTAATGCTAGACCTCTTGCCTTTTCTGAATTGACTCCTGTCCAATCCCCAAATGAATCTCCCGAGTCCTTTGAACTAAGCTCGACTGGCCACCTATACCGACCTCTAGTACTCCTGGACTTGTATTCATCAAAATCCCAATCCTCCCTTAGTCAAGTATCTTTTCCATCAAGGCAATCATAGTTTGTAGTGTCCCTGTTCGAAGTACCAATAGGTCGAGTAATGTCCTTAGGCTTTGTCTGTTTGTCTCGGCTAGTCGTCCTATTGCGGCCTCTCCCTCCACCCCTATTTCCACCTCATCCTTTACCTCATGCTAGCACGAAGGACTGTCTATTTGATCGTATCTCGGGAGAGGGTGACTTATCTCGTGGCATTTTGGGGGTCACTGAATTCTCAATATTGAGTCCCTGATTGCAATTTTCGTACAAATGGTCCATCTATCAAAAGATTTCAAACAACATATAACAAGAGTGAGAACAAACTTGTTATGATACGAACTATGATATGAACTTGTTACGACTCAAAATCAAATCTGTGACCGGCAAAAGAGTCAGAATAAATTTCAACCCTGCAAGCCTAATAGAAAATACTAAATTTAACTAAATGGATAATCTGATATAAACAAAGATAATTTAAACCATACTAACAAACTACCAACATAAAATGTAAAACCTGTTTGCAGTCAAATGAAGTATACCAAAATCTTAGGAAATACAAAGTCTGATAGAAACTGAATAATCAACTCTAAAACTTTAAAAAAAACAGCTGACAATACGGACTTCTCTCAGATAGTAAGAATAATAATATACGTCTATAAGAATAAACGACATGCATACTGATATGATATGTAATCTATTGAAAACAAATTTGTAACAAACATTTCCATAATTTAGGAAGTTCAAAATCCAGAACGTCACATATATCAAAAATTAGAACAGCGACTCGCAGTTTGCTGAATAATAGAACGGCAACATATAGTTTGCTAGAAAAAAAAAAAAACAGCAATACATAGTCTGTCGAATAACAGAATAGCGACACGCAGTCTGCTGGATAATGGAACAATGATATACAGTCTACTGGATAATAGAGCGGCAACATATCAGTCATGCTAATAAATAGAACAGCAACATATTAGTCATGCCGAAAAATAAAAATCAGAATGTGGCATACTCGTATGCCCCCCCCCCCACATACATACATATATATATATAAATCTCCCAAGTCAGCCCAACATGAGAGTCTAGCACCATCACCCTTAGTAGATGGAGACCCTGTACAGAGTGTACGCAGTCTAACGCCTACTGTCATTAGGTGCAGTGTTCTAAAATCTAAAATTCCCTTAAAATAGTTTTCCAAAAATAACAAAATAGTTTAACAGAATCTTTCTATTTATAGATATAAACTGAATCAGATGTAAAGAATAGACAATGTTCCAAAATAATTTTTGAAATTACATGCATGTCCCTTGTTGTACATTTTAACAGAATTTTATCAAATTTTTAGAAAAATAGATATATCATATAAAACCAAATTTATCACAGATATGAAAAATATTAAATGCTCAAAAATACACATTATTACTCACAGAAATGACGAAAACCAATAAATCTAATCTCTGGCAACACAACTCAATAAGTATCGTACAAACAATTTAAAATCATAAAATCATAATGTCTCAATTTATGCCTCTAATATATTCAAGAATCATATAAATGAAATTCTCTAATCATGAAATCAAATAAAATTCTAGATTTTTGAGCCAAATCCATACTAAGGCCTCTAAAGTCTCGAACTGGTCAAATAAGTCATGAACCAAGTACCAAAATCATGAAGTGATTTTATCCAAAATTATCCTTTAAATATACTGAACCAGTCATGAATCGGCTATTGAGGGCTAAACCTACCCGTATATCACTAAAGCAGTCTCTACTATACTAAACCAGCTTGAAAAGCAAACGGGCCTTGATATTCACTGAACCGCCTTTTATTTACTGAACGGCTGGTTTTATACATTAAATCCTTTGAACCGAGCTTATAATAGTGTTATTTTTCCAAAACTGGCCTTAAACTAGTTGGTTCATTTATTAACCTAATTTCCTATGCTTCGAACTAGATGTAAACTGGTCAAAATCCCCTTGAACTGACAATTTCTATTTATTTCTTCCTATTTTATTTTATTTAATTATTAATCTTCTTTTCTTGGTCTAGACCCTAGATTCGGACTTGTTATCAAACCCAATCACTTTTATTTAATCTCTAGCCCAACCTAGTGTTGTTTAGTAAATTTAAAGCTGGCCCAATTGAACCAACCAAATGCCTCAGCCTGAACAAGACACAGCTCAGACCCAGGGCCTTCTGTATTCAACCCAATTCAAAGAAATCAAGTCTTAAATAGACTTGATTATCCTGTCAAGCCTATCTCTCTACCTAATCTCTATTCACAAAGAAATTCTTGAAAAGTTCAATTACTATCCTCTAATAGTTTTGAGAGGCTAATGGACGAGGATTGGAAGTTTGGTTTTACTCAAAATCCTATAGCAATTCCAATTGATCTCTCTGGTTTATCATAGTTGGAAGGGTTGACGACCGACAGCTATTTCTCTGAAAATTTTTTCACTAACCAGTGTGTAATCGATGAAATTAAATGATGAAATTGGCTTTCCCAAGATTCTATTGATGAGATCTTATTCTAATTTGGAAATTTACTTGTATAATTTCAATGGATTTAGTTAGATTTTTATCAACCCGAATGCGAGATCCGTATGGATTTACCAGATCTAAAATTTTTAATTTCTTCCAAATTAGTCCCTAGATTTCTTGATTCTGCTCAATCTAGCCCCAAAATGTTCTAATTAATTTAATCAAGTCCTGTTAAGATTTAAATTTCTAAAAATACCCCCAAATTTTGGGGTATTATATCCATGTTCACAGGTGTTTGATGAAACTCTCTCCTTAAACTCACTTTAATCCCTTCGTTTTAATCTATTTAATTCAATTCCATCATTTGTCAATCACTCCCTCTACCATTCAAATCAACTTTCTTAAAACCTTGAAAAGAGTGATTAATCTTAAAAATTATTTTACAACAATAAAAATTTTATTATTAAATTTAAAACAATAAATATTGAGGTTGTGTTTTTAAACACACTAACTGATTAAGAAGAGATAATGTCAATGAGTTAAGTGCTTCGGTTGTTTCTACTGGACTAATCACAAATAATAAAATTAAAATAAATTTCAGATAGCACGTGGCGTTATTTAATTTTTAGTACTTATTCTTTCATTTATTTAAAATCCGTCATGACTTCCAATAATACTTCAATTTTTGTCCTAACTCATTTGACAAGAGTTGGATAATTGTACATACATTTTAGTCAAAATTAGCGTCTCCAAGCATCCCCTCTAAGCTTAGAATACATGAAAATAAATATTAGTGGGTCTTCCCCCATACTTTTATTTTTATTTATTTATTTTGACAATATATATGAAAAAAATTCTTCTAAGATAAATTTGAGAATGCAATATGGCTTGTTAACTAATTTTCTTTAGTGCAAATAGTAGTATACAGTTTTTTTTTTTTTTAATACAAGATGTGAGAAATCATTAATCTTTTATAAATAATGTATTTGATATTAAATCTTAACCCAGTAAATTAATTTCAATGAAAATTGACACGTACATATACACATAAGAAAAGATAGTATAAATATAAAATATTTATATCAAATCTTACATAATTATTTTAAATAAATTTAATTAATGAAATTAATTACAATTATCTTCTAAAATATTAATTATAATTATCTTTCTTTTTAAAATATTAATAATTTACTTTTATTGAATTTAACTAACTCAAAAATAAAAAATTTTAAAAAAATATTTTATACTTATATTAATATCAATTAAATTATTATATGTGCGTGGCTTAAGCAGCCAATCAACTGACGCATTGATTCAATACAACGTGGATGTTTCATTCCAAGGGGAAGTTCTAGTCGTGGCCCAAGTGCCTGTTTGATACTTCGATTGGATGAGCATTTATGATATTTGACCATCATCATCATGTGTGCTTGATCCATCTCTTTCATTAGCCTCTAAACCTAGGCATGTCTAATGCCGTTTGTAGGATTCCAATGCTAGACACACTTAGCCAGTAGGCATTTTCCCAAGTTGCCAATCTTGTAACTTTAGCAGAACAAAAGATTAGGCCAACAAGTCATATTTATGTTCCAGAAAGAGCAACAGGTATGACCGAATCAAGGAAAAATCTCCCTTTTCCACTCAGAAATACTGGTGGATCCCACCCTAGCTCCCTACCTACCTACAAAAATCTTAGCAAAGCTACTGTTCCCCCTTTTACGTTTTATTATATTTTTTCTTCCAACAAATCTATATAACATACGGTTTAAATTTTTTGCACCCTTATATATTAAAATTTTTAAATCAAAATTCTTCTTCCTAAAAGCAACCAACATTCTACTTTCTATTCATTTTTCTTGCTAGAAATAGATAGACCCTGAATTTATTTGGAAGATAACAACGAGTTTGGAGGATTTGTGTTTCGGAATTTACTTTATTTTGTTTATTTTAGTAAATTTAAACCATTTATCTTTTTATAGACTGTGATATTAATGAAAATTTTAAAACTACTACTAGCAAAATGGTTCTTAAAGAAAAATAATAATTGTAATTGATATACAAGTAAGCTATACAATGATATAAATAACGGAAAGATTTAATCTCTACGTCAATCATTGGTGTTAAATAATAAAAAAAAACTAATTGAAATTGAAAGATATTTATGAAAAATAAAAAGACACTTAATTTCTAAATAGTCGTCCCACTAATAGCAATTCCACGTGATAGATTGATGTTCCGAATTGTCTTATCCAAAAATCTTTTGCCTGTCCTATTTATAGACCATCTTCTGTCATGATATCAAGTAACTGGATAAGATTAAAGTCCAACTAGATAATTACTTAACCTTATCTCATAACTTTAGAAGATAATGGACATTAGTAGGATGACGGATGAAGATAATCTTTTGATTTTCTAAGATAATTATAAAGTTTGTAATAGATTAAAAATTAGACCATTAATAATATAGAAAAAGAAAAACAGAACTTAACCATTCCTCGTCTTCTAGTTTGATATACACTACGCGAAAAGAAAGTTTCTAAGATTTGAGTCCAGCATCCGAAGCCCAACAACAAGACAAGTTGAAAGTTTGCCAACCTGTTTCAACAGTTGAACAAATATACACTAGGGCAAAATCAAATCGTTTATGCTCTTAGTTCAATCAATCCTTTTAATAATGAGCATAAAATACCTTAAGAATCGTTAGGCCATGAGTAACAACATGGACAGAACTATGAATCCAACCCATCAGGGATTTGGCTTGTCTTGGAGGGAAGATTCTCACAGGATGCACTAAGATTCTTCTTGGAAAAGTGAATTAGCAAGTGGGTAGGGGCCTCTTCTGTCTGACAAATGAACTACGCACCTAAAGCCTTCTCTCCCACATGTTCTCTCCTGTGCAGAAATGAAGGTAATGAGACGCCATCCCTTTTTTGGTAGTGTCTTTCTCTGAGAAGGCAAAGCGAGAGTGTCGAATATTTTCACGTGTGGCATTTTCTCCCTATCATGATATCAACACTTGACTTTCTTTATATCATGATGAAATATCTTCATTATGCGCTTGCTTAAAGGAACAAGCGACTTCCTATTAGACAAACTAGTTCAATCGATTGAAACAGGAATAAATCTAACAACTTACACTTTATCCCAGTTCTCAAATGAGAAAATGGCAATCCGCACCAAAGGTGCCTTGTCACTTCATTGGTTGCACGCTGGTTGAAGTATTCAAATGGGATAATGGTTTAAGTTGTTTCTATTAATTAAGGTATTCATCTGTTCATTGTTTGGTTGTTTATTTGGGTAAATATCATTTTTTCCCCTTAAGCTTTTTTCTTTATCATATTTATTCTCCTCAACTATCTATTATATTATTTACTTCCTTAAAATTAACACCATTAAAATAATCACTATATTTACCCCCTGAATTCTCTAATCTTCAATACTAAATTTTTCTAAAATATTAGTATTAGATTAGCTAATTGTTAAAATTTTAAAATTTGAAGTTCATATATTATAATGGATAATAAAAATTACTAAATATTTTAATTTAGATATTAAATTAAAATATGGCTTAATTTTGCAAAATTAATTTAAATTATTTATGCAATTTAACTAAATAAAATGTTATCAATTAGAAATAAATAATTTAAATTTTGCAAAAACTATTCAAGAATTACAATTTGAAATCTAACCATCAAACCATACTAGGAAAGTCTGCATTTTTATATTTGTTGTATAATAGTATCAAAAAATTAAGGATGAAAATTATTTTTATAAAATAGTATAAATTAGTTTTGTAAAACTAAGGTAACTTTTTTTTAGTGTGCTTGTACAAATAATTTAAATTCATCTTTAAAAATTTAATCATATTTTAATTCAATATGTTAAATTAAATATATTTAATAATATTTATCAACAATTATTTCATGCTAACTAAAATTTTTAAAATTTTAACGTCTAATTACACTAATAGTAATATTTTAAAAAATTCAATACTTAAAACTTAACAGTTTAGGGATTGAATATAGCAATGCTGTTAATTATACTAATTTCAAGAGAACAAATAATTCAATAAATAATTTTGGAAGTAAACAAGACAAAGAAATAAATTTAAGGGGTAAAATGATTTTTTTATATTACAACCACTATTATCAGCACCGGACTAAACCAGTGGATTGAACTTATTCACTGGAAATCGGCTGGTTTGATATTTTTGATTGAACCATGCAACTACCTGATTCCCATAAGTTGGATGCCGGGCGAACTCCGGCAAGTTGACCATATATCAAACCCCTTAGCTTCCATGCAGAACTCCACTCCCAAGGGTTTGATGTTGATGTGTAAGGCGTAATATTAAAACTAAATACAAATAATTACATTTGATTTTGACAACCACGATTACAACTTTCGCTCTGAAGCAAAGTTCAAACTCATGAAATTATCACTTCTTAGATAAATATATGGACTGTCAAATAATTAAGCAAACCATGCACGTGGCAATAAAAATATTTGAGCACAGAGTTGGGGAGAAAGATGTAGTTTAAGTCTGGACATTATGGAACATAAAAAAACATCGAGAGCAAATCATTCAAGGAGGACAAGTTGCAAGTGGAGGTCTCCATCATCATCTGTCACCTTTCACTATCCCCTCTTAAAGCTCTTTGCGCCTGCATGCCTTGCGCTTTTATGGATGCTGCATATCACGTATACTGTTTGTTTGGCCGTCTAACTTTTTAGGTTTATTTCTTTAACTCTTTAATTTGAAAAATTATAATTTAAAATATTATAGTTTCTGGATTTTTTGGTGAAAAGGTCATAAGTTTAGATGTTATGATTATCTATTTTTAAATTTTTTAATCAAAAAACTAAATTTATAAACCTAAAAATTCGACAATCCGATGGACTCCAAGGCCTAAGGGAGACCTTTATTTGGTATCTCATTGAATCTTGTAAAGGTATTTGGCCACTTTCATTCTAGATCCGCTTTCAGATATGCCAAGTCTAATCACGGATAGGGCAAAAGAAAATAGAATAGATAAACCCATAGGGCAAGGGTTTTTCTAGTTAGGGTTTGACCTGGGAAGATATTTAGTCAAAGAATGCCTAATGCTCAGGGAGACAATGGTGGAGCTAGCAAAGCAACTTCTGAATTCCATCATGCCATATCAAGAAAACCATGCGTCGGGAATCTGGAGGAAATTGATAAGTCCTGAATTAAAATTTTAACATATTTTAGTTGGGATTTATTAAATATTTCCATGTATAATATAGGATAAGCTTATATGGGCATTTCTTGTTATTTTTCAGGTTATTAATTAAAAAAAAAAAACCTTTTTAGACCCAAATTTTAGGAAAAACTCAACATTGTAACTTGATAGTTCAGATCAAGGTCAAGCCTAATAACGAGAATGAGCCCGATGGTCTGGCAGTGTTATGAGCCGTTCATTCAAGTTTAAGCTCATAAGATTATATAATAAACAAAGGGATAAAGTTTGAGATAAACAGGAAACAGGAAGAGGCGGAGATAAGAGAGAAAGAGGACAAAACTCGAGAGGGGGATAGAGGCGGAGAAAAGAGAGAGGGAGGACAAAACTCGAGAGGGGGATAGTGGCTGCAGTTTTTCAACAAATTGGAGGCCAAAATGCAAGAACATCCCGCAATTCTAGAGAGAGAGTGAAAGAAAAGCAACTTTTGAACTTAGAAAAATCAGAAGCACCTTGAGGCACGGTGGAGTGAGTTGCAACACCATCCATCGAGGGCTCTAGATTCGTTTTTAGTTTTCGACTATTTATTTATTCTAAAACTTGAATTTGATTCTCTTACATCATTAGAATGAATTTTTTTGATGAATTTCTTTCCAAACATGAACTAATTATGATTTTCTAGGGTTTTGAAAGAACTTAACACGTATTTTGGATTTTTACTTAATTTTTCAGATTTTGACAATCATGTGAATTGTTTATTTATTCTTATATTTAATACTTTTTTAATTGTCTAACTAATAGTTAAAATGATTTAGGAATCAAATTGAGCATTAGAAAATCTACATTTGACTTAGCCTAAGGTTAAATAGTTTATTTTTGTTTAATTGGATAGATGATTAAATTGATTCATGTATAAGACAAGAATATATCTACTCATCTCAAGTATCCAAAATGGATTTCAAACTCAATGAGTTTAGTGAATTTTGAATTACATAGTAATATAGTAATTTAATTTTGATTAGATATGTTTATAATATTTCAAAAGAAAATTATAAATTTTTTAGAATTTTTGGTTAATGATTCTAGCTTGTTCTTAAATCAAAGAAGTTTTGAAAGATTCCTAAATGAAATATTAAAGGAATTTGTTATCCTAAGTTTGTTTCAATCGAATCTTCTAGGATCGTTATTTGTGTGGTAATTCAGTTTATTTACAGTTTTTAGTTCTTTATATTATAATTTGATTGATTATTTAAATAAAATTTGTGTGGTAACTTATTATAATTGTTTTAATTTTAGTAGTTAGTAAAAAAATTTCAATTAAATTCTGATAAAAAAAATCCTATTTTCACTATTATAATACAATTGAAATTTTTTTTATACCAATACATTGAACACTTACATAATTTTACATACACACACACACACACACACACACACACACACACACACACACACACACATATATATATATATTTATAAGAAGGGTTAAATTAATATCAGTGTAAGTATAAATCACTTACATCAAATTTTGAACTTTGATTTAGTTAAATTTAATGAATGTAATTAATTAATTTTTAAAAATAAAGATAAGTGTAAATTAATATAGTGAAAGACAGATATAATTAATGTTATCAATTAATTTTAACTAAATTGATAGTGTAATATTTACTATTAGTATTATAATTACATTAGTGTCAATGATCTCTTCACTCTCTCTCTCTCTCTCTCTCTCTCTGTATATATATATATATATATATATATAAGTTGTTAGTGGTTGTAGGTATTATTGTTGATGGAATGGATATTATGAAGGATATTGAAACTGTACTTCATCCTAAAAAAGATGCAATATAATGTTTTATTAATTATATGATGTGTATAATCACCACAAATCTATAACTAAACGTTTATCCATATTACACTTATTTAATGAAATATGACACCATATAAATTTATTGATATTGGAATAACTGTCACACTCAATAACTTCTCGATAATGAGGAGATAACTTCTTGGTAAGGATGGAGATCTTGAGAGTGAATTTTGAGGCAGAGAAGTGGGAAAGGAGGCTTAGTTCTCAGGCAAGATGATAACCTTCTCCTTACTTATTAAGAGAGTGTATAGTTTTATTTAATCTGTTTACTACCATCTTCAATTACTTATTTTTTTTCCGATCTGTTTATTTAAAAAAAAAAACTAATAAGTGGTGCATCAAGTAATAGGAAATAAAAAGTCGAGCATTAATATTATCACCTAATAATGGTCACCTTTGCATGCTCTATTATTTTTCAAAATAAATAGTTTTAAAACATGTAATTAATTATAAATTGTCCTCATTATTTTATGCTATAATAAGCGTTGAGGGCTTTGGAAGTGTTCTTTTTTTTTTTTTTTTTCAAGTACATTGAAGGCATGATTTAGTCAGGAGAGCAGGAAAGGGGTTAGGACTTGAATTTTAGATAAATTTTACAAATGTTATAATACCCCGGTTATGTCTTGAGTTTAGTTTTGGAAGTGTTTTTGTTAATTCAATGTACTGTCTTGATAAGTGAGAGTGAGGATCAATCACTGGCCGAGTAGTAAAAGTTTGAAATTAATATTTTGGTATTGTATGACTTTTGGTTAAATATAATTATCCATTAGTTATATTTAATTATTTATAATGGTTATTCTTGTGCACATTTAAAATAGTTTAACTGAAACCAATAATTTTTTGGGGAAAGTATGCAGAACTCTCTTCATGAACTGTAACAAAAAGGATTTTGATTTCATTTGTGCGTCTTAAGTTATACTTACAAAAAAATATAATTTTTTTTTTTTAGTTTTTGATATGAAAAAGGAGAAAGTTCCAGAGAATAAAGAAAATATACAATACTACTATTGTAACTTGATATGGGGATCAAATAATTATTCCAAGTACTTTAGTTTCTAAACAGTTATACTACTTTACGTGATGTGAAAAGTATCTAATCAAACAATCCCTTACCTAATATGAGTCCAATATCATATAGGTTCGTATCTCAATGAAAACAAAATTTACAATTTTAGAATGTTCAAGGAATGGAGAAAAAACAGTGCAAGAATAGTAATTTAAAATTAACTAAATTTATTAAATTTGGATTTTAAATTGGTTACATAAGATGAATAGTTATATTCCTACTCCACATTTAAATCAGTTTATTTATTTATGCAATTAAACTGAATATAAATTATCCAACCGTTAAATAAATCTATTTTTGGTAAGTTTCAATTCAATTCCTAAATTATTTTAATTGATGGCCAGGCAATTGAAAAGCATTAAATACATTTTCAACAATTTATATGCTTGACAAAATTTTTTAAAAAAAAACTATGGATTCAAATTACATGTTAAGTTCTGTTAAAACTCTAGAAAATAGGCATTGGCTCAAGTTGGAAAAACAAATCACCAAGAAATTCATTCGAAATATATCCAGTTAAGCAGGATCAAATCAAGGTCTTAGATTCAAATGAACAACTGAAAACTAAAATAAAAAATCTGAAACCCTAAATTGAACCATGCTACAGCTCACTCCACCGCATTACAGCATGGTTCTTTCTTCTCCAAGCTTAAAAGATGTTGATTTTTCTTCTTGGTTTACCTAGAGTTTCTGATTCTCTTTTGCGTTTTCGCTTACCCTTTTTCCAGAAATTCTGCAGCACCCTCTCCTTCCTCCTTGCATATGGACTCTTATCTCCTTTTCACCTTTATTCTCTCTCCCACCTTATCTCTATCCCTTCTTGTTTCTTCCTTATCTCAAATTCAATCCTTTCTGGCTGCACAATCCTTCTGGGCTCAAGGTTGAATTAGCAATAATAAAATGGCTAAAACAACTAGGCCCATTCCAGCTGTTGGACTTGAACTTGAGCTGCAGAATTGAGTCATAGTGATTTGACTTTTCCTGGAAATGAGCCTCAAAGGACTTTTTCCACCAGGTAGCCTGACAAAGAATTTTCTAAGTAAATTCCCCATTGATAAAATTTACAACTATTATGCAGTTACCCTATAGTATGTATGAAAGTATCTAACAAATTCTAATGAAATATGTTTGAAAATTAAAACTAATTACGACTTATCAAACAATAAATGTACTAACAGTGAAGTGTTATAATTAATGGAAAGAAAATTTGTAAACAAAAAAAAACAATAAGTAAAACCTAAACAAGACATAAAACATTTCAATATAATCTAGTATTGACTCCAAAACCTTTATCAAATCTCTCAAAGGCCCAACATCAAAAATTTTTCCTTAACAAGGATAGAACTTGTGATGAACCTCTAACACTAGTAGAAATAGGCCGATTACCGACGAAACAAGTGCGTTGATAATAACTAATATTGCATCAGAAACCAATATACCGGCACAATAACTAATGCAAAAATATGCGTCGAAAAAGTGGCAATCGAAAAAAAAAATTATCGATGCAAATAAGCTTATGCTAGTAATTTCCGATGCAACAGACATTGGGAATATTGTTGGTATTATTTAAAATTTAAAATACCGACACAAAATATTGTTGGTATTATTCTTTGAATATTAAAATATAACGGTGAATTTTTTAATGTTAATTTTTAGAGACACAATTTCCGACACTTATTTGTATTAGAAATTAATACTCAATTTTAATTCAATAAATTTATATTAATTAATTAATTAATAAATACTAATTATTAATTATTCAATTAATCCTAATTAAATTAATTCAAATTTTAGTGTCAAATCAATGTATATATTTTGTAATATATATTATATTTTAATTTATTTAACATGCGCACAAAAATAAAAATAAAATTTATTAATTATTTATTTATTGTTATTAATTATTAAAAATTCAATTAATACAAATTAAATTAATCCAAATTTCTATAGCGAATGTACATATTTTTTAATATATATTTTATTGTAATTTGTTTAACATACGCACAAACATAAAATTAAAAATAACATATGTATAAATATTTGTAAAATTAATATTCAAATATTTCACTAAAAACATAAAATAATATCACTAAAAAACATTCACTCCTGATAGTCATCGTTGCCTAACTGAGATGATGAATCGAAGTGTGTACAGGAATAGGAGGGCATAACTGATTGAGTGGTATGCCCTTCATCCCCTCAGTTATCTTATACAAATTTTAAAGGGCAACCTCACTTTTTCTCAAAACTTCTTATTTTTTTGACAGAGATTCTGCACCTCTGATATCATAGAAAATTGATTAGCAATATCTAATGGAGGATAGTGGACCGATTGGGAAGAACTCTGCCTTTCAAGACCGTATATATAGCTGAAGGCTTTCCCTCCCAGCGCACATCTCCTAGAGCTTAGTGTCTACCATCCCTTGAGACTCTAGAGTAAAGATCCCTTCAGGTGCCGACTGAGAGGGTCAATTTACATACACAAATATATCATAGAATAAATTTAATAACTAAAAATATTGATTATAAAAAGTTAATAAATAATATAAATCTTTAGTATATTAAATAAATTTTAATTAAATAAATTTTCTCCAATCGCTGGTCCACCCATACTTCCTCACCATCCTTCCTCTTGATATGAGTATGTTTAAAAACTTCTAAAAAATGGGGAGTCCAACAGGTCACTTTTTCCTACAATACATAATAATTTTTTTATTTATTTATAACTATCAAATAATAATAAGTTTTTTAAAACAATAAAACTTATAATTTTCACGACATGCTCATGTGGAGGAATAGAGTCCCATATGTGGAGAGAACCACCTTTTTTGAATGGCAATTCCCTTTATTGTGAGAACTTATCTTATTAAACTTCTCTCAATTCCAATAAATCTAAAACTCATCCCACACAAAAGGTGGGATAAAGTCCGGTCTGCCTCTGATCAAAGCATCCCGAAGTATATCAAAAAACCTCTGAGATCCATGTTGCATGCCTAGCACGCCTAATTGGTAGGTGCACTGGTTGCTTAATTAATAAGGTGTGTGTGAATGGACTGTCAATCTCATGTGAACTGATTTTGATTGATTTGCAAATTTTAACCTAACTTAGATGTTAATTGAGAGAAAAGTGAGTTTTGAGAAAACCTAATAAAAATGGAAAGCAAAATTTCTATATAGTGAGGGAAATTAAGAGGTTATGTAAGAGAGAGATCTAAGTGAAAATATGTGAGAGACACCGTTAGCAAAGATGATTTCCCTAGTATACCACCTCAATTTTGCTTGATATTATAAATTAAAATGAAACTTAGAATTGCTAAAATATAAGAGATGGCAAGATTTCTTAAACTACTAGCCTTCCTACCAGACTGACTAATCTATCGTGAGAGTGAATAACTTTGTCTGTCTCGACCGAGCCCCACCTCATTTACTTAGTTCCAAAATGTATTAAGATCGATGAAACCCTTTTTAGTTAAATATCCTACCAAACTACTTAAACAGGCCGCACATGAGAAATTAGGCATTCTACTAAACTACCCAATCTTAATTGTGTCAAACAATGCATTGATTTGTAATTGAAAATTACATTCAAAGTTCAATTCAATTAAAATCAATAGATCCCATCTCGGCACTTCTACCAAATGATAATAAGGTTGAAAATACCAATTATAAACTAAATAACATTAGCGTCAGCATTATTTGATCTCAGTAAAATAACTTTTCTTCAATTTTCAATAAAAACAACTTTGCAAATAATTTGAAATTTCAACTTAATCTTTCTGGACATGCCATACTAAGTTGAAAATCATATTATCTTGCAAATACCCTTAAGCTCACAAACTAAAAAGTTTGCAAAACCTAGAATCAGTAATTTCAATTCAGATTATCAAGCAAAATTAGGTAATATAGTTATATCATTTTCTCAACAAAGAATTTTACCCTATCATGTTGCATAAAACTTTAACAATACATTCAACATTCATCATGGGTTCATGCATTTTGAAATTGAAAACAAAATCAGAGATGAAACTGTTAAAAATATTAACAGAAAACAGAGAGAGAAAAGCTATCTAGAGAGAAAATCTATAGCTTCTTCTCCTAGTTCTCTTTTCCTTCTCTTCAGCTCCTCCCTCATGTATTTTGTACCCTTTTTCTGCTATATTTCGTGCCTCCATTACTGTAGAACTAGCTCCCAGATCCCTTCTTTCTAGCTGTAAACTAGTTGAAAGAAAAACTCCCCTACTATCCGTATTTCCCTCTCTACTGTTGTTGTAAGACAAAAACCTCCAAGAGAAAACCCTCCTCCTCCTCGTATCCCTCTTTTCACCAACTTTTGTCCATCCTCTACATAACCCATGCTCAGCCCATGCTTAGACAAAAGCAACTTTTCAGAAAACAATCATCAATCTAGTTAGTTTTTAATGGAATGGAGTGGTTTGGCTTGGTTTGCTTTGAATGCCACTAAT
The DNA here is from genome assembly GCA_911865555.2 of Thlaspi arvense. Taxonomy (NCBI): domain Eukaryota; kingdom Viridiplantae; phylum Streptophyta; class Magnoliopsida; order Brassicales; family Brassicaceae; genus Thlaspi; species Thlaspi arvense. Next base: position 37,148 of record CAJVSB020000223.1, read on the forward strand.
GGTCATATTTTGTTCCAACAATTGATTGAATTGTAACTCAGTTGGATCCCAAATTAGGGTTATGGACATGGGTCTAGATCCCCCATTCGGGTAATGGGTGTTTGGATTTGGATCTACAAACTTTGTTGCTGTGTGCTGCAACTGAAACTACAAGTCTGCTTGCTTCTTTCAAAATTTTGGACATCTTTTGGGTTAAATTGGAAATATAAAATTGTTGAATTCCTCCTTATCTTTCAAACGTCTCTTGAATAAGCTTAATTGAAATTTTCTATCTCAAGTTACAAATTTTTGTCTCCAACATGCTGCTGTTGAAAATTTGTAGAATTGTTTTGACTGCTGTAGCTATTTGCTAAATTTTGATCCCTTTCAATACTGAATTAGATTTTGGACAAAACACGAAAGTTGTCGGGCTTTCTTAGAGGTTTCCAAAACATCTTAAATCATCCTGATCTAAGTATGGGATGGGGCTTTTGTCAGCAATTGGTCTTTTGTTATGATCTTTTTTCTACACTAAACTAGACTTAGAGTGAAACTTCTACAGAACTGAAATTTAAGTATGGGATGGGGCTTTTGTCAGCAATTGGTCTATGGGCTTTCAAAGGGGACTTCGGCAACCTTGGTCTATTGTATTGTCCCAAAAGACAACCCAAGAGGGGGTGAATTGGGTATTTTTCGCGAAAGTTAAGTATGTAAAAAAATAATAATAACAAAAATTGAATCAATTAAACTCATGCAATTCAACTAAAGAAAATATACAATAATTTTAAGTCAAATAAATAGATTAAGGATAAGAAGTGCAAACTCTTTTATAATGGTTCGACTTTATATCCAAGTCTATGTCCACTCTCTCGAACTCCAATCGATCGAGGTTCAACCATCTCCCTTGCACTTGATAGAGGCAAGAAATCCCAATTACAAATAAAGTTTTTGATTTGGTGAGCTTTAAACACCAATACAAATTGTAGTAGAGAAGTAATAAAATGTAGCAATTCCTTTTAAGTAGGATTAGCTACCACTCATACAACAAAATAATCTCACTTCAAAGAGACACCCTCAAGATTGAACAATTGGTTCTAGGCACTCTTTGTTCAACTAGTAGAGAATATAACAAAGAATAATAGAGAGAGATTAAGGAGACTTTGAGAGCTTGTTCTTGGATGCCTATCCCTTCAATCTAAGCTCTTTTTATAGACAAAACCATCAAAGAGACGTTGGAGAACTCTCGGCCTTTTATGAAGACAAATTTTAGTCTTCTATCAGCAGGAACAGCTCATAGGCTCACTTAAAAAATTCACAAAAATAGCTTCCAACATTCAACAATTTCCAGAAAAAATTCTGAACAATTTTCAATGAGTCTACTTTTAAACAAAAAAAAAGAACTATTGGATAATAACCAGCTGTTTGAGAGAAATGGTCTATTTTTTAAGAACAAGTCAGACTGAAAAACTGTTTTTATCAGAATCTATTAGTCAACTTCAAAAATGTCTAGAGACTAGAATTCTCAACCAAAAATAATAAATTATATATTTTTGAAAAGCTCATAATGTCTACTTTTATTTCAAATTGGATTTTTATAAATTGAATTTTTATATTTTAAGTTATGACAAAAATATTGTAGTGTGCTCATTATGTTTGCTGACAGTATGACACAGCAGAATGACTGAATTAGAAAAATTGTATCTTCTCAATTATAAGTGCAAAACGTGCACGTAATATACTAATTTTAAGCTTAGCACGTCTATTTTGTAAATAAAATAAAATTGAAATTTTAGTAGTACCATGAAATATATTTTACTATCTAAAGATCATATGGTGCAGATTTCAGCATTGACTTTTTTCAGAAGATAATATATAAACTTGATATAAAAAACTGCTTTAATATAAAAGTATATGAGATAAATTATACATCAAAATAAAGATTTTGAGTATAGTTTCATATAAAATTAACCTCACTATTTTAAAAATTTTATATAATAAGATATGATCAATTTACTACATGTATGTCAAATTTGATAATCTTACTTTGTAAAATAACATGTAGTGTATGAGTCTCCAAAAACTTAATCAATATAATTTGTTCGTATTAACTATTATAATTATATGCAAATAACAATTTTAATTTGTTTTGTCATTATCAAAATAAATATGAAATCATGAGATTAACAACCTCCCCCTTTTTGGTGATGACAAAACAAATATACAAAATATTCATTAAGCTCATATGATATAAATTCTCCCCCTTTTTGACATCATCAAAAAGATAAATTATATAAACTCCCCCTCAATATATGTATAAAACAATTTAGAGACTCTCCCTAGAAGAGAAATTAAATGCAATAATTAAGAACCCAAGTCTATAAGGCCAAGTTCCCTTTTGATGAAACAAAATCTTTCTTCATTAAGAGGTTTTGTAAAAATATCCGCTAATTAAGATTCGATGCCTATAAATTCAAGTGTTATATCCCTTTTTGAACATGATCTCTCAAGAAATGATGTCTAATATCAATATATTTTGTTCTTGAGTGTTGAATGGGATTCTTAGAGATGTTGATGGCACTAGTATTATCACACTTATTAGGAATGTGTTTATATTTAAGTCCAAAATCTAGTAAAGTGTGTTTCATCTATAAAATTTGTGCATAACAACTTTTCGCGGTTACATATTCCGCTTTGGCCGTAGATAAAGTAATTGAATTTTTTTCTTACTAGCCCAAGAAACTAAAGATTTTTCAAGAAAATGACAAGTTCCACTAGTACTTTTTCTATGCAATTTACATCCTCCAAAATCTGCATCTGAATAACTAGTAAGTTCAAAAAAGGTTTCTCTGGAATAAAATAATTCTACATTTATAGTTCGTTTAAGATACTTAAGAAATCTTTTCACGACATGTAAATGAGAATCTTTTGGATTTGTTTGAAATTTAGCACACATACAAACACTAAACATGATATCGGGATGACTAGCGGTAAAGTACAATAAACTACCAATCATACCTCTATATAACTTAATGTCTATAGGTTTTCTATTAATATTTTCATCAAGTTTGATTGAGGTACTCATAGGAGTTCTTGTAATCTTAGAATTATCCATCCCAAATCTTTTTAGTAGTTCTTAGTGTACTTGTCTTGATTAATCACAATCCTTTCTTTGAATTGTTTTATTTGAAAACCAATAAAGAAATTCAACTCACCCATCATACTCATTTCAGATTCATTTTGCATAGATAAAGCAAAATTTTCACATAAAGATTCATTAGTAGCTCCAAAAATAATATCATCTACATACATTTGAACAATAAGTAAATCATTATTTTCTTTCCTTATGAATAAAGTGTTATCCACTTTTTCCATTGAAAATCCATTTTCGAATAAAAATTTTGAAAGTTTTTCATACCATGACCTAGGAGCTTGTTTTAAATCATATAAAGTTTTGGAGAGTTTGTAAACATGATCTACATATTTCTCATTTTTAAAACCCGATGGTTGTTCAATATAAACCTCTTCAACAATAAAACTATTTAGAAATACACTTTTAACCTCCATTTGAAATAATTTGAAATTCATGTGAGAAATTCTAATAGCTTCAAGTCTAATTACGGGAGTAAAAGTCTCTCTATAATCTATTCCTTTTTCTTGATTAAAACCTTAAGTTACAATTCTTGCTTTGTTTCTAATTATATTGTCGGATTCATCAAGTTTATTTGCAAAAACCCATTTGGTTCAAATAACCATATGATTACTAGGTCTAGGCACTAATTCCCAAACTTTATTTCTTTTAAATTGATTTAATACTTCTTGCAAAGCTAAAATCCAATTTTCATCATTAATAGCATCATGAATAGTTTTGGGCTCAATTTGAGAAATAAAACACAAGTGTTCGCAAATATTTTTCATTTGACTTCTAGTTTTTCTACAATCACTAAGATCACCAATAATTTGTTCTATGAGTTGACTAGATTTATATTTCCAAGCTTTTGACGAATCATTATGTAGAGTTTCATCAAGATTTTCTATACTAGAGGGATTTTCAATTTTTTTTCTTTATTTTTAATGTTTAAATTGATTAAATCATCCTCAACATCATCACATATGACTTTTTGTAAAAATGGATTGATTTCATCAAATGTAACATGTATAGATTCTTCAATTATATCAATTCTTTTATTAAAACTCTATAAGCCTTACTTGTAGTAGAATAACCCAAAAATATACCTTGATTCGATTTAGCATCAAATTTACAAAGATTATCTTTAGTGTTTAAAATAAAATATTTACATCAAAACACATTAAAATAACCAATCTTAGATTATCAAACCAAAGTTCAAAAGAAGTTTTCTTAAGAATTGGTCTAATAAGAATTTGATTTAAAATAAAATAAGCCATATTAACTGCTTTGACCCAAAAATATTTTGGTAGCTTGTATTCATTAAGTATAGTTCGAGCCATTTCTTGTAAAGTTCTATTTTTTGTTTCAACAACTCCATTTTCTTGTGAGGTTCTAGGTGTTATAAAAATTATGTTTATATCCATAAGTATTACAAAGATTTTCAAATTTATGATTTTCAAATTCCCCACCATGATCACTCCTAATTTTTGAAATCATATAACCTTTCTCATTTTGAACTCTTTTATAAAATTTTAAAAATTGAGAACATGCTTCATTCTTGTAAGTCAAAAATAATACCTAAGTAAATCTTGAAAAATCATTAACAATTACAAAAGTATATAGTTTTCTACCAAAACTAGCAACTTGAGACAGTCCTAACAAATTTAAATGTAAGAGTTGTAAAAATCTAGATGTGGAAACTACATTTTCAATAATGTAGACATTTTCATCTCTCAAAGCAACAAATACTAAAATATTATTTTTATTAAAAATCTTGCATGCATTGTCTTGAAAAATAATTTTATAACCTTTATCACATAATTGACTAATGCTAAGCAAGTTATGTTTCAAGCCATCAACAAACAAAATATTATCAATAATGAGGGAGTTAGGGTTACCAACTTCTCCAATGCCAATAATTTTTTCCTTTGCATTGTCTCCAAATGTCACATATCTCTCATCCAACTTTGAGATAGAATTGAACCTTGAATAGTCTCCCGTCATATGTCTTGAGCATCCACTATCCAAAAACCACTTATTAATCATTATGATGCTCTTTATGCAAATTTCCTACAAAAATAAATTAAGTTTTGATTTTTGGTACCCAAACTTTCTTGGGTCTAACAATGTTAGAAAATGTCCCCTTAGGAACCCAAATAGATGCAATATTACATGTACTATTCTATTTATAATTATTTGGAACTAAATTGTTTTTAAGTCCTACAAGTAATTTTCTTTTTAAAGAACAATCACAAGTATAATGTCCCTTTTCACCACAATAATAACAAATAATAAAGGGACTAGATTGATGAGAACTTTTTACAAAATAATTTTTATAAAACTTTTGACCTTGACAAGCTTTATATCCTAATCCGGTTTTATCAAAATCATATCTCTGAGTAGCAAGTAATTTATTCAAATTTTCTTTTCCTTGAGTAAATTTAGCCAAGGCATTTGCAAGCTCTTTAATTCTTTTTGTCAAAATGTCATTTCTTTCATTTTTAGAGATGGAAGCAAGTTGAGTTTTCAAACAATCATTTTCATTTTTCAAAGTAACATTTTCATTAGAAATATTTGAATACTTCTTTTTCAAATCTTTATATTTATTTCCAAGAGAACTTAATTCATTTTGTAGTTCATCGCATGCATGTAATAGATCATTATATGATAATTTAGAAGTACTAGAAGTAGAGGAAGATAAGCTTACCTCATTGTCACTATCTCTAGTAGTCATGAGGCATATATTAGCAACCTCGCTTCCACTAGATTCCTTCACCGAATGAATTTCATCACTTATATCCCATGTGGTGGCTTTCATGGCTTCCTTTCTTTTGTTCTTCTATTTCTTGTTCTTCTTTAAAAGAGGACATTCCGGTTTAACATGTCCACGCTTCTTACATTCATAGCATATAATATCTCTCTTAGAAGAGTCTTCATGTTGATCATCTCTTCTTTCTCTCCTTTTAAATTTTTTCTTTTTGAGTAGCTTGGTAACTCTCTTTGCAAGTTGTGCAATTTTATCATCACTTTCTTCTTCACTTTTGTTGGAGTTTGCCTTTTTGGTAGATTTTTGAGCAATACTCCTTTTTGATTCTTCCTCCTCTTTATTTCTTTGAGTCATTTTATAGGTCATTAATGACCCTAGAAGCTCTTCAATTGAAACCTTGAAGAGATCTTTCACTTCTTGTATGACAGTTATCTTTGGAGCCCAACTCTTGGGAAGTATCCTAAGAATTTTCTTGACAAGAATTTCATCACTAAAATTTTCACCAAGAGAAATCATGCCATTAATAATATCTATAAATCGAGTATACATTTCTTTTATAGATTCATTTGGTTTCATCATGAAAAGTCCATACTCATGTTTAAGCATATTGAGTTTTGTATCCTTAACTCTACTCGTACCTTCATGTGTTATTTCAAGTGTTCTCCAAATACTTTGTGCCATTTTACATATAGAGACTCTATTAAACTTATTTATATCTAAAGCACAAAATAATATATTCATTGCTTTTGCATTAGTTGTAAATTTTTTCTTATCATTTTCATCCCAATCCTTTTTATCTTTAACGATAACTTCATTTTCTTTAACTATCATAGGAGCCTTATACCCTTCTTTAACTATGTTCCAAATATCATAATCCATTTTATTGAAGATAAATAGTCATTCTAACTTTTCAATAACCACATTCACTTCTATTAAAGAAATGTGGTCTTGTAATAGATTAACCTTCCATGACCCTATATGTACCAATGGTTACCATAATGTATGATCTTACCCTAAAGACTTTTAAGGTCAATATGTAGAGCCTAGCTCTGATACCAATTGTTGTCCTAAAAGGCAACCCAAGAGGGGGGTGAATTGGATATTTTTCGCAAAAGTTAAGTATGTAAAAAAATAATAATAACAAAAATTGAATCAATTAAACTTATGCAATTCAACGAAATAAAATATACAACAATTTTAAGTAAAATAAATAGAGTAAGGATAAGAAGTGTAAACTCCTTTATAGTGGTTCAACTTTACATCTAAGTCTATGTCCACTCTCTCGAATTGTAATCAATCGAGGTTGAACTATCTCCCTTGAACTTAATGGAGGCAAGAAATCCCATTAACAAACAAAGCTTTTGATTTGGTGAGCTTTAAACACCAATATAAATTATAGTAGAGAAGGAATAAAATATAGCAATTTCTCTTAAGTAGGATTAGCTACCACTCATACACAAAATAATCTCACTTCAAAGAGGCACCTTCAAGAATGAACAATTGGTTCCAGGCACTATTTGTTCAACTAGTAGAGAATATAACAAAGAATAATAGAGAGAGATTAAGGAGACTTTGAGAGCTTGTTCTTGGATGCCTCGCCTTTCAATCTAAGCTCTTTTTATAGACAAAACCATCAAAGAGACGTTAGAGAACTCCTGGCTTTTTGTGAAGAAAAATATTAGTCTTCTGTCAGCAAGAACAGCTCATACGCTCACTTCAAAAATTCACAAATGTAGCTTCCAACGTTCAAAATTTTTTATAAAATATTCTGAACACTCTACAATGAGTGTTTAGAATAACCAGTGTTTAGAACACTCTCCAATGAGTGTTCTTACTTTTAAACAAAAAAAGAACCATTAGATAATAACCAGCCATTTGAGAGAAATAGTCTACTTTCTAAAGACATGTCAGACTGAAAAATTGCTTCTATCAGAATCTGTTAATCAAATTCAAAAATGTCTACAGACTAGAATTCTCAACCAAAAATAATAAATTATATATTTTTGAAAAGCTCATAACGTCTACTTTTGTTTGAAATTTGACTTTTATAAATTGAATTTTTATATTTTAAGTTATGACAAAAATACTGCAGTGTGCTCATTTTGTCTACTGACAATATGACATAGCAAAATGACTAAATTAGAAAAATTGTATCTTCTCAACTATAAGTGCAAAACATGCATGTAATACACTCATTTAAAGCTTAACACATCTATTTTACAAATAAAATAAAATTGAAATTTTAGTAGTACATTGAAATATATTTTACTATTTAAATATCATATGGTGTAGATTTCAGCATTTACTTTTTTCAGAAGATAATAAATAAACTTGTTATAACAAAATGCTTTAATATATAAAAAATATATGAGATAAATTATTCATCAAAATAAAGATATTTAAATATAGTTTCATACAATATTAACCTTACTATTTTTGAAATTTTATATAATAAGATATGATCAATTTACTACATGATGTCAAATTTGATAATCTTACTTTGTAACACAACATGTAGTGTATGAATCTCCAAAAACTCAATCAATATAATTGGTCCATATTAACTAATATAATTATATGCAAATAACAATTTTAATTTATTTTGTTATTATCAAAATAAATATGAAACCTTGAGACTAACATATTGGAGCTTTCAAGAACTAATCAGAAACTGCTGCAGCTTTTAGGCTTCCTGAAATTTGTTGGTGCTAATGGCTTGGTAGCTTCTGAACTTCTGTTGTGCAATGTGCTGCTATTGCAATTGAACTCTAAAAATTTTGCTTGCTTCCATCTGATATTTGGGCAGCTTTCGTTTTGAATTAAGTTGAGCTCAAAACATGACAATTGTAACTTTTCTTCTTAGCATTCCAACGACTCCTAAATCAGATTTATTTGCATTTCCTAGCCCAAGTTATGATTTTTTGTCCAAAATAGCAACAAGTAGTAAAACTGCTGTCATTGTTACAAAACTGTTGATTGTATTCCTCAATTTTTGAGAACTCTGTGATTTAAATTTGATTAAGGCTTGAACATGAAAATTGTAGAACTCTTTCTTGGCTTTCCAAAACATCTTGAATCATCTAAATCTAAATTTTATAGCTCAAGTTATGAAATTTCTTATCAAAGCTACATCTGCTAAAATTTGCTACTGCTCGTGCAAAATTCTATATTCTATTTCTTCAATTTCGAGTGCCTTTTGGGTAGAATTGGATTCAAGGTCAAAATTCAAAAGTAACTCTCTCTCTTAGCTTTCTGCTGCCTCTAGAATTAGATTAATCCGAAATTTGTAGCCCAATATATGATATTTTCTCCAAAATAGCAACAAGCAGTAAAACTACAGCGGTAGTAGCTACCACAGTTGCAAAAAATACATTTTTTAGCTCATTTTTTCAAGGTTTTTTGGGCTGAACTGGACTGAGATCAAAACATGATAGTTGTAGATCATTTTCTTGTATTTTCAAAACTTCTTGAATCATTTCAATCCGTGTCTCCTAACTCTAGTTATGAATATTTTTTTTCGGACTACTGTTATTGCAAAATTTGTTGCCAAGGTTGCTTTTTTCTCCACTTGCAACTCATTCTTTGAAATTAAGCCCCCAATTAAGCTTAGTTTAACCAAAAACCCTTCCTAGCAAATTTGTTAAGTTACAATGAACTTTGTAAAAGTTTCAAGTTTGGTCTCCAAACCTCTTTCCTTGATTTGACCCTCCAATGAGCTAGTTTTCACCCAAAAAGTTGAAAAGTTGATTTCTCTTATTCTTAAGCAACAACTTCTTTTGAATTTACCGAAAATCATCTCAAGTAACTTTTTTAAGCTAGTTTGGATTAGATTAAAGTCTTGAGACTAGTTTCGATACTCTACATTGCATTTTGACCTATCGAAGCCCCAAATTGACCTATATAAGAAGATTTGAAATTCAACGTACAAATGCTCAATATTCACTAAAATCAATTCACGTTACTCCAATTAATGGGGAAATAAAAAATTTAACAAATTTGTTTGATTATAAACCTATTTTAGCCTAAAATAGTGGGAAATACTTGATAAATTTAATGAAATTAAGCACATAGATATAATATAAATTAGATTTATCAATCTATGAGTATTGAATATCCGTCTAATGGCTGGTCGTATCGTGGATCTCATGTACAATATTTCTGCATAAAGACGCAAACAAATAGTTAATAAAAAGACAAATATTATTACAAGAAAAATAAAATATTTAACCATTATTACATCGAAATATGAACCCTAAATTCACCAAATCATAAATCGCAGGGAACTTTCCTCCATGCAAGCTAACATGATGTAAACTTTGACCAAATAACTATTGTGATAATATGAGCAGTGGCCAGCGAAGGATGAAATCTGCAAAAGGAAAAAAAAAATCAATATTACTGATTGAAAAGGTCAAAAATAATTATCAAATTTCTTGATAATAGTTATATTTAATACTTACTCCATGTCACCAATGAGGCTAATCAGTGTCTTCCTAGAATTACTACAGGAAGTGGTAGATGATCCAACCCAAGCTGGGTCAGACGAGAAGAATCCAGTATGGAGACAAAGGGAGAAGTGCAATCAGTAGAGACAACAGCACTGCAGGCAAAAGCCGGTGAAGCGGGTCCTCCAACAGTAGATGGGATAGGAATGTATCTAGGGGTAGGTATGAATTGAGGAGGCCGCGACAAATACTAGGAATGTGGAGCCCCCAAATCATAATATGCACAAGTAGGGTCAACGATATCCCTAATAATCACTGGAAGCAAGAGTCTGAAAAGATGGTGTACAAGAAGATCTTGCAACTTTTTTTTTGCTACCAGTATATATCCCCCTACCCTTTCAGGTCTACATTCAGAATCCATCTACATTGATAAATACATGTAATTTCTTTTTTAAATTACATAATTTAAAAGAATTATTACTTAACTTTGGGCATTAGAGAATAACACAACTTATTTTTTAAAAATAAATCTTGCATTTGTTGAGTTGTAGAATTTTTTAATAAATTTTACAATTATTTATTTAACAAATCTTGTTTTAAAATCATATATCTCTTTCATCTGTAATAGCCACTCTTATAGTTTCATCCAAAATTAAGAAAAAGAAATCTAATTATTAGGCAATCAAAATATAAAAATATTAATTACTTAAAAAGAGAGAATATAATTTATTGTCTGCAAAATATACAAAACAAAAAATTTAACAATTTAATTTGAATAACCTTGGTTCTCCTCCTCCCCCTCCTCTTCATCCTCCTCCTCCTATTCTTCTTCATAATCTCCTGATGATTTAGTGTCGTCATCATATCTAATAAATTCTTCCTCCTCATCTTCATTTTCATATTGATCATTTTTTGTCGGTCATTCTTCATCTACCTGTCTTGGATCAGTTTTGTCATACAATCCTGCTTCATGATGCAATTCCTGTAATGGATCAACATCAATTATAGCATTACCTGAGAGATGAACCATTCTTGATAAACTTCTTCCACACTTACATTTTCTATTTCCACTTGCCTAGTTGGTTTTGTCTTCATAACCACCCACCAATGAGCCTTGTCCACTCGAATTGCTAGATAAGGAATATAATAAACTTGTTTGATATTTGGAGCAATGATGAACATATTATATTGATTATATTCTCTACTATAATTAATCTCAATAATGTTATAGAGGGGATGAACTTTTGTACTACGAGATTTTCTTGGATCAAATCATTTACACAAAAACAAAACAACCCTTTTTATACGTTGGCACAAATATTCTAAATCTCCCACATAGATTTGGTCCCAATGTTAAATTATATAAGTACAGATTTTTGACACCATTTGCAGGATCATGCACCTATTCGTAATATATTGAAAAAGTTAACTATATAAAATAATATTATTATATGACATGTAAATGATATATTTACGTAAACCTTAAATCAAGCTGGAAATTCATTTTGAATCCAAGTTCCAACTTCTTCTTGACTTATGCCATTGAAATGTATAAAAAAAAAAAACTACAAATCAAACAAAAACAACAATACATCACTTACCAAACTATAATAAAAGTAGCTCGGATAATATTGAAATAAAACTTATTCAATAAATGTTGTACTTCATTGCAATTTAGAAGAACGTGCAAAGTTGCCAAATACATCTCTTGTTCTGACATATATCTCTGTGCACAAGCTCTAGAACTACAACTAGATTGATTGAAAATTGAGAGAGTTGTGAGACCACTACTCACTCCCTAATCATCATTTGGAGACAGTCTTGTTCTAGAGGACAACACACCAGCCTCAAAATAATATGAACTGAAATGTGATGTTTCACGAGTCAAGTAAGCTGCACATATGAAAACCTCAACTCGTGCTTTATTATTTACAAATCTTTTAAACACTTCCATAACCCTTAGCATATATAAAACAAAATACTAGTTGCATTATTCTGCACAATTATGCCATGAATATAATAAATAAAAATTGCTATTATATATTTAATACATTACCTTTCAAATGAATACATTCATCTATATTGAACAGACCCCCCAACTATGACCTCATATGAAAGAGTATATAATTAGATGCTTTATTGAATCAAATAATACTTGTGGAAAATTTTTTTCAAGTTGACATAATATTACTAGAATATTTTGTTCTAATTGTAATAAATCTTCTTCTCTGAGTGTAGTAAAGTATAAATTCTTAAAAAATTAAGTTAATTTTGTAAGAGGCTTCCACACAGTATCAGGTAAGCAATCAAAGCAATCAGAAGAAGGCACTCCATAAATACATGACTTTTCATTCCATATACATTACTTGTTTGTGGATCAAAATAATTTGCCAAATTAGAAGCAAATCCATCTGGCATTTTTAATTTTTTAACCCAATTGCACACCGCTTTTCTTTCATTAATAGTTAGACTGTACATTCCTTTCGATTTCACAATTTTTCCATTAGGCAACATGACAAGGTCTATGTCCCGCCACCTACAAATCTCTCTCAAGTCCATCCTCACTTTTAAATTATCTTTTATTTTCAATATGATATCCATTACAGTGTAAAAAAATATTATCAAAAATATTTTTTTCAATATGTATCACATCAAAATTGTGCCTAATTAAAAGATACTTCTAATATAAAAGATCCCAAAATATACTCTGTTTAGTTCAATTATGATATACTCCATATCCTGGTAATTTAGATTGACAGTGCTTAGTTACTTTCGAAAGAGAGCAAACTCTATCCCACAATTCTTCATTAGATAGTCTAGGTGGTGGCTCATTAGTCTCAACCTTATTCTTTATAGAATTTCTTTTATTTTTCCTAAATACATGATCACATGTTAAAAATTGACGATGATAGTCAAATCATAAATTCTTACCACCGTGCTTTAAAGTAAAAGCCCTTGTTTTCTCTAGATAATAAAGGGCAAGTTAATTTACCAGTAATTATCCACCCATACAATATTCCATATGTAAGAAATTCATTGATTGTCCGAATTATAATTGCATGCAATATAAAATTTTGTTTTATGCAAACATCATATGTCAAAATACCTACATGCCACAATAATTTCAATTCATCAATCAAAGACTGCAAATAAACATCAATTGAACTTTGTGATTTTTTGGACTAAGTATAATACATGTAAAAAACATGTAAATTTTTGTTATACACATTTTTGGTGGAAGGTTATAAGGAGTGATAATTACAGGCTAACAAGAATATGATTTGGGTGACTGACTAAATAGAGTAAAACTATCAGAACATAATTCAAATCTTATATTTTGAGCCTTCTTGGCAAAGTCAGGATATACTTTATTCAAGTACTTCCATGCTTCCCTCTCTGATGGATGGTTCAAAATACCCTAAGGTTGCCTATTTTCATAGTGCCACGTCATGTGAGGTGCAAAACTCATTCATGTATGCAAGCTTTGTAATTTTGGAATAAGTGACAAATAATGCATTGACTTCACTGCCATGTTTTTGTAATTTCCCTTTCCTACTCTATATAGTCAATACCTTGGTTTCTGACAAAATTTACATGAAAGCTCATTAATATCATCTTTGTAATATAATATACAACTATTTTTTCAACAATCAATTTTCAGAACTTGTAATCCCAATTTTGACACCAATTTCCTAACCTCAAAATAGGTATGAGATAGGGGAATATCTCCTATAGGATTCGTTTCACGTATAAGCTCTACCATTGAATCAATACATTGTTGTACAACATTTCAATCAGACTTGATGCTCATCATTCTAGTTAAAACAGATAATTCAGAATGACGAGACCCCTGTCATAACGGTTTATTTGCCACATTCAGTAAATCATAAAATTTTTTTACCATTAACATTAGAAGAGTCCTCCATTCTTTGCTCAAAATGAGTATAATACTTGGGTGTACTATAATCATATATCATCTCCTAGTATTTATTTAGGTTCCTAGGTAGATTTTCCGAATGACCACTAACATCATAAACCCTACTTGCTCCAACAATGAGCTCCTCTTCATAATAAGTCTAATACCAATACCCTTCCATAAATCCTTTCTTGACAAAAATGAACATTGACTATATCAAGCTCTAATTACATCTATAACAAAGACACCTAAGCAACATCTCTCCTAGAAATTCCAGTTGTTGACAAGCAAATGCGAGAAACTCATCAACACCATTCACAAATTCTGATTTTAATCCCCTTCTACCTGCATGGAGCCTAATTATACATCCAACAACGATGTTTTGGAATTTTCATATCTATTATCAATAAAAAAAAATGTGATGTATTTGTTATAACATTCACATATCATGTAATTTCTCCCCCTTTTTGACATCATCAAAAAGATAAACTATATAAGCTCCCCTCAATATATGCATGAAAATATTTAGAGATTTTTCTTTCAAAAAAGAATTGATGCAAATAATATTAGCTATATACTTGAGTCTATAAGACCAAGTTCTCTTTTAATAAAACAAAATCTTTCTTCATTAAGAGGTTTTGTAAAAATATCCGCTAGTTAATATTCGTTATTCACAAATTCTAGTGTTATGTCACCTTTTTTGAACATGATCTCTCAAGAAGTGATGTCTAATATCAATGTGTTTTGTTCTTGAGTGTTGAATAGGATTCTTTGAAATATTGATGACACTAGTATTATTACACTTAATAGGAATGTGTTCATATTTAAATCCAAAATCTAGTAAGGTGTGTTTCATCCATAAAATTTGTGCACAACAATTTCCCGCGGCTACATATTCTGCTTCGGCTGTAGATAATGCAACTGAATTTTGTTTCTTACTAGCTCAAGAAACTAAAGATTTTCCAAGAAAATGACAAGTTCCACTAGTACTTTTTCTATCTAATTTACATCCTCCAAAATCCGCATCCGAATAACTAGTAAGTTCAAAGGAGATTCCTTTAGGATAAAATAATCCTATATTTACAGTTCCTTTAAGATATTTAAGAATTCTTTTGACGGCATGCAAATGAGATTCTTTTGGATTTGCTTGAAATCTAGCACACAAACAAACACTAAACATGATATCAGGACGACCAGCAGTTAAGTACAATAAACTACCAATCATACCTCTATATAACTTGATGTCTATAGGTTTTCCATTAATATTTTCATCAAGTTTGATTGAAGTACTCATAGGAGTTCTCATGATCTTAGAATTATCCATCCCAAATCTTTTTAGTAGCTCTTTAGTGTACTTAGCTTGATTTATCACAATCCCTTCTTTGAGTTGTTTTATTTGAAAACCAAGAAAGAAATTTAACTCACCCATCATACTCATTTCAAATTCATTTTGCATAGATGAAGCAAATTTTTCACATAAAGATTTATTGGTAGCTCCAAAGATAATATCATCTACATAAATTTGAACAATAAGTAAATCATCATGTTCTTTTCTTATGAAAAGAGTATTATCCACTTTTCCCATTGAAAATCCATTTTCTAATAAAAATTTTGAAAGTCTTTCATACCATGATCTAGGAGCTTGTTTCAAACCATATAAACTTTTGAAAGTTTGTAAACATGATCAACATTTTTCTCATTTTCAAAACCCGGTGGTTGTTCAACATAAACTTCTTCAACAATAAAACCATTTAGAAAGGCACTTTTAACTTCCATTTGAAATAGTTTGAAATTCATATGAGATGCAAATGCAAGTAATATTCTAATAGCTTCAAGTCTAGTTACGGGAGCAAAAGTTTCTCCATAATCTATTCCCTCTTCTTGATTGAAACCTTGAGCTACAAGTCTTGCCTTATTTCTAATTATATTACCAAATTCATCAAGTTTATTTCTAAACACCCATTTGGTTCCAATAACCGTATGATCACTAGGTCTAGGCACTAATTCCCAAACTTTATTTCTTTCAAATTGATTTAATTTTTCTTGCATAGCTAGAACCCAATTTTCATCATTAATAGCATCATTAATAGTTTTGGGCTCAATTTGAGAAATAAAAGATAAGTGTTCACAAATATTTTTCAATTGGTTTCTTGTCTTCCTACAATCATTAGGATCACCAATAATTTGTTTCTTAGGGTGACTAGATTTATATTTTCAAGCTTTTGGTAAATCACTATGTAGAGTTTTATCAAAGTTTTCTATACTAGGGGATTTTCAATTTCTTTTTCTTTATCATTAATATTTAAATTAACTACATCATCATCAACATCATGATATATAACATTTTGCAAAAATGAATCAATTTCATCAAATGTAATATGCATAATTCTTCAACTACATTAGTTCTTTTATTAAAAACTCTATAAGCCTTACTAGTAATTGAGTAACCTAAAAATATACTTTCATCCGATTTTGCATCAAATTTGCCAAGATTATCTTTAGTGTTTAAAATAAAACATTTACATCCAAACACTTTAAAATAACCAATCTTAGGTTTTCTATCAAACCAAAGTTCAAAAGGAGTTTTCTTAATAATTGGTCTAATAAAAACTCGATTTAAAATATAACAAGCCGTATTAACCGCTTCGGCTCAAAAAATTTAGGTAGCTTGTATTCATTAAGCATAGTTCGAGTCATTTCTTGTAAAGTTCTATTTTTCCTTTCAACAACTCCATTTTGTTGTGGGGTTCTAGGTGTAGAAAAATTATGCTCATATCCATATGTATTACAAAGATTTTCAAATTCATTATTTTCAAATTCCCCACCATGATCACTGCTAATTTTTGAAATCATATAACCTTTCTCATTTTGAACTCTTTTATAAAATTTTAAAAATTGAGAACATGCTTCATTCTTGTGAGTCAAAAATAATACCCAAGTAAATCTTGAAAATCATCAACAATTACGAAAGCATAAAGTTTTCGACCAAGACTAGCAATTTGAGAAGGTCCAAATAAATCTAAATGTAAGAGTTGTAAAGGCCTAGATGTCGAAACTATATTTATAGATTTAAAAGAAGTTTTTCTTTGTTTTCCCAATTGACAAGGAGTACAAATTTTTATCTTTATCAAATTTGAGTTTAGGTAGGTCAATGAGTAGTTGTTTTCTTGAAAGTTTAGAAATTATATCCATACTACAATGACCTAACCTTCTATGCCATAACCAAGATTCATCATGTAAAGCACTCAAACATTTCACATTTTGTTCAATCAAATTATCAAAATCAATAGTATAACATTTTCATCTCTTAAGACAACAAATACTAAGGTATTATTCTTATTAAAAACCTTGTATGCATTATCTTGAAAAATAATTTTATAACCTTTATCACATAATTGACTAATACTAAGCAAATTATTTTTAAGCCATCAACAAACAAAACATTATCAATAATGAGGGAGTTAGGGTATCAATTTCTCCAATACCAATAATCTTGCCTTTTGCATTGTCTCCAAAAGTCACATACCCTCCATCTATTTTTGAAATAGAATTAAACTTTGTGTAATCTCCCATCATATGTCTTGAGCATCCACTATCCAAAAACCACTTATTCTTTCTTGTGGTGCTCTTCATACAAATCTCCTACAAAAATAAATTAGGTTTTGATTTTTGGTACCCAAACTTTCTTGGGTCCAACAATGTTAGCATATGTTCCTTAGGAACCTAAATAGATGTAATGTTACATTTTCCTTTCCATTTATAATCATTTGGAACTAAAATATTTTTAGGCCCAACAAACAATTTTCTTTTTAATGAACAATCACATGCATAATATCCCTTTCCACCACAATAATAACATGTAATAAATGGACTACCTTGATGAGAACTTTTACAAAATAATTTTTATAAAACTTTTGTCCTTGACAAGCCTTGTAACCTAATCCAGTTTTATTAAAACCATATCTTTGAGTAGCAAGTAATTTATCTAAATTTTCCTTTCCTTGAGTAAATTTAGATAAAGCATTTGTAAGCTCTTCAACTCTTTTTCTCAATATATCATTTGTTTCATTCTTAGATATAGAACTAAGTTGAGTTTTCAAATTATCATTTTCATTTTTCAAACTAGCATTTTCATTAGAAATATTTGAAAACTTCTTTTTCAAATCTTTATATTTCTTTCCAAGATTTGCTAATTCATTTTGTAGTTCATCACATGCATACAATAACTCATCATAAGAAAATTTGAAGTGCTAGAAGTAGAAGAAGATGAACTTACCTCATTATCACTTTCTCTAGTAGCCATGAGACATAAGTTAGCAATGTCACTTCCACTTGATTCATCCACCGAATCACTTTCATCACTTAGATCCCAAGTGGTAGCTTTCATGGCTTCTTTTTCCTTCTTCTTCTTTTTCTTTAGAAGTGGACAATCCGGTTTTATGTGCCCACGTTTCTTGCATTCATAGCATACAACATCTTTCTTGGAAAGATTTTCTTTTTGATCACCTCTCCTTTGTCTCCTTTCAAATTTCTTCTTTTTGAGTAGTTTAGTGACTCTTTTTGCAATATATGCAATTTCATCATCACTTTCTACTTCACTATCATTGGAGTTTTCTTTCATAGTAGACTTTAGAGCAATACTCCTTCCTCTTTTTGGCTCTTCCTCCTCTTCATTTCTTTGAGTCATTTCATAGGTCATTAGTGACCCTAGAAGCTCTTCAATAGAAACCTTGGAGAGATCTTTCGCTTCTTATATGGCGGTCACCTTTGGAGCCCAACTCTTTGGTAGAATCCTAAGAATTTTCTTTACAAGAATTTCATCATTAAAATTTTCACTAAGAGAAATCATACCATTAATAATATCCGTAAAATGAGTATGCATTTCTTTAATAGATTCACTTGGTTTCATCATAAAAAGTTCATACTCATGTTTAAGCATATTGAGTTTTGTGTCCTTAACTCTACTTGTACTTTCATGTGTTATTTCAAGAGTTCTCCAAATATTTTGTGCCGTTTTACATGTAGAGACTCTATTAAATTCATTTATATCTAGAGCACAAAATAATGTATTCATTGCTTTTGCATTAGTTGTAAAATTTCTTTTATCATTTTCATCCCAATCTTTCTTCTCTTTAACAATAAGTTCATTCTCTTTAACTATCATGGGAGATTTATATCCTTCTTCAATAATATTCCAAATCTCATAATCCATTTGTTGAAGATAAATGGTCATTCTAATTTTCTAATAACCATAATCACTACCATTAAAGAAAGGTGGTCTAGTAATTGATTGACCTTCCATAACCCCATGTGTACCAATAGTTGCCATATGTATGATCTTACTCTAAAGACTTTTTAAGGCCAATATATAGAGCCTTGCTTTGATACCAATTGTTGTCCCAAAAGGCAACCCAAGAGGGGGGTGAATTGGGTTTTTATCGCGGAAGCTAAGTGTGTAAAAACAATAAAAATATTGAATCAAATAAACTAATACAATTCACCCAATAATAAATATAAAACAATTTCAAGTAAAGTAAAGAGAGTAGGGAAAAGAGATGCAAACTCTTTTATAGTGGTTCGACTTGCTACCCAAGTCTACGTCCACTTCTCGAGCTCCAACTAGCCGAGGTTCCACTAAGTCTCTTGCACTTGACGGAGGCAAGAAATCCCGAATACAAACAAAGTCCCTTGCACTTGGCGGAGGCAAGAAATCCCGATTACAAAGCCTTTGATTCGGTGAGCTTCAAACACCAATACAAGTAGAAATGAAGATGAAGTAGAAATGTAGCAATTCCTCTTAAGTAGGATTAGCTACCACTCATATACAAAATGATCTCACTTCAAAGAGGCACTCTCATGAATAAAACAATTTCCTCTATGCACTTTTTGATCTAGTAATAAATAATATATCACAAAGAATTAGAGAGAGATTGAAGAGGCTTTAAGAGCTTGTTGTTGTGTGTTTCTCCCTTCAATCCATGCTCCTTTTATAGGCAAAAACACCAAGGAGACATTGGCCTTTGTGGAAGACAAAATCATTTCTCAACAGTAACTGCACATTGACTCGATTCAAAAATTCAAATAAAATGGTTCCAAGCGTTCAAAAAATCTTAAAATATTCTTGAATACTCCTCATTGAGTCTATTTTCAAATGCAAAAAGAATAATTCAATTATCGTGCACCGTTTGAGAGAAATCATCAAATCTTCAATGACATGCCAGACTGTAAAATTGCTTTTGTCAAAAGTTGTTGGCCAAGTTCAAAATTGTCTAGAAATTTGAATTTGTATTCAAAAATAACAAATTATATATATTTGAAAATCGTATAACGTCTACTTTCATTCAAATTTGGATTCGTGTGAATTTGACTTTTATATTTTGTGATATTGTAAAAATACTGTAATATACTCATTTTGTCTGCTGACAGTGCAACTCAGCAGAATGGCCCATTTTGAAAAATTATATCTATCAAACTATAAGTGTAAAACGTGCAAATAATATATGCATTTAAAGCTCAACACGTCTACTTTACAAATAAAATTAATTCAGAATTTTATTTATATTATAAATTATATTTTACTAATTAAAACAAATATCGTGCAGATTTCAAGAATGACTTTTTCAGAAAATAATATGTAAGATTGATATAATAAATTGCTTTAATACAAAAGAATATATATGATGAATTATATATCAAAATAAAGATATTTGAGTGTAGTTTCATATAAAATTAACTTTATAATTTTTTGACTTTTCTATAGTAAGATATAATTAATTTACTACACACATGTCTAATTTGACAGCTTCACAATTTAGTACATGTAATGTATGTAGTTAAACAATAAACTTAATATTATAAATTGTCTATATTATTCATTATATAAATATACATAATAATTTTAATTTTTTTTTTCATTATCAAAATAAATGTAAAACCTTGAGGCTAACACAGGAAAGAGAGCAAAGACTGAAGGTTCTTTTAGTGGTAGCATGGGTTCACAAAAGGGTCATTATTTCGCGAACAGAGTCGCTTTTCTGGGTGTAGAGGGTTAATAGGCAGGCAACCATCAGTTAGCGCTGCCGCATCCAGTAGCCATATCTAGGCGGTTCCTAGTTGTTCCAGTTGCAGGAAGGCACATTTTGGGCAGTGTTGATGAGCTACGGGGGCATGCTTTAGATGTGGCCAGCAGGACCACTAGATTCGAGACTGCCCCTTTATACGAGAGAGTGCTCAGGCCCCTGGCCAAACATTAGTAGCTTGTTATCGATGTGATCAGCAAGGTCACTTAGTTAGGGATTGCCCATTCTCGCCGGAGGCCATTTTGACTATAGGTGTGGCATCTCAAACTCAGGGATCTACCAGACTAGATTCATCAGGTTCTTGGGGACGAGGCACAAGAGGCAGAGGCCATGGGAGAGGCCAGGCCCGGGTCTACGCATTGACTAGACAGAACACTCAGGCATCTAATGCAGTGGTCACAGGTATGATTTCTGTATATTCCCATGAGGCATATGTTCTATTTGATCCGGGTTCTACTTATTCATATGTGTTAGAGGGGTTTTCCATTCGATTCGAGAGGCCCCCAAAACTGTTAGATTATGGTTTCACGGTGGCAACCCCGGTGGGGGAAACAGTTTGGATGGAGTACATATATCGATCTTGTTTGATTGAGATGGCCGGTAGGGAGTCTATGTGAACCTTATTCTGTTATTTATGTTAGAGTTCGATGTAATCCTTGGGATGGATTGGCTAGCTACTTGTTTTGCCACCCTAGACTGTCATCAGAAGACAGTGAGTTTTATGGACTAGGGGAGGCCCCATTTGTATAACAGGAGATTATTCTAGGACTCTGGTTCTTGTTATCTCATTTATAATGGCTTATAAATTTCTTCGACAGGGGTGCCAAGGGTTCTTAGTGATGGTAAAAGATACGCGGATTGATGCGCTATGCTTGGAGCAGGTACCTGTTTTTAATGAATTTGCTGATGTATTCCCTGAAGAATTGCCAGGTCTTCCTCTAGACCGAGAAATATAATTTTGTATTGATTTAGTACGGGTACTCAACCTATTTCAATTTCTCCCTACCAAATGGCCCCGGCAGAACTTAAAGAATTAAAAGAACAGCTTCAAGATTTATTGGATAAGGGCTTTATCAGACCCAGTACTTCCCCTTGGGGAGCACCAGTATTATTTGTTAAGAAAAATGACAAGTTTGTGAGACTTTGTATCGATTATCGGCAACTTAACAACGTGATTGTGCGAAATAAGTACCCTTGCCGAGAATTGACGATTTGTTCGATCAACTACAAGGGGCTAAATATTTTTCCAAGATAGATCTTTTTTTGGATATCACCAGTTGAAGATTAGGCAAGCCGGCATTCCTAAGATAGTCTTCCGGACCCGATACGGACATTATGAGTTTCCAGTGATATCTTTTGGATTGATAAATGCCCTTGCCGCCTTTATGGACTTAATGAATCGGGTGTTCCATGACTTCTTAGATCGATTTGTGATAGTATTTACTGATAATATTTTGTGTATTCAAAAGGTAAGGAAGAGCATGAGTTGCATCTATGAGAAGTTTTACAAACATTAAGAGATCATCGATTATATGCCAAATTCTCGAAATTTGATTTTTGGTGCGACAGTGTAACATTTCTTGGGCATGTGATATTGGAAAAGGGAATTTCAGTTGACTCCCATAAGATAGAGGCCATTCAGCAGTGGCCAAGGCCATCTTTAGTTACTGAGGTCTGCAGCTTTTTGGGTTTAGCTCGCTACCATTGTAGGTTTATACAAGATTTTTCCAAGATAGCCGCTCTTTTGACCCAATTGACTTAGATGAATGTTAAGTTTGTGTGGTTAGACACTTGTGAACAAAACTTTCAGAAACTTAAGGATTGTCTAACTTCGGCTCCAGTGTTGGTTTTGCCGTCTAGGACAGGTGAATTTTCTGTCTACTGTGATACCTCCCAGGTAGGACTAGGATGTGTTTTGATGCAGCATGGGCGAGTTATAGCTTATGCATCCAGGCAGTTGAAAAAGTATGAGCAAAACTATTCTACCCATGATCTTGAGCTGGCAGTAGTGATATTCGCTTTAAAAATATGGAGGCATTATTTATACAGTGAGCCATGTGAAATTTTTACTGATTATAAATGTTTGAAATATATCTTCGAGCAAAATGATTTGAATCTCCAGCAGCGCAAGTAGTTGGAATTCATGAAGGACTATGACTATACCATTTTGTATCACCCAAGGAAAGCTAATGTGGTTGCGGATGCTTGATAAATCTAATTTACGTTATACTTTTGTGCTCAATTTTATTGGATTTATCAAGTATTTTTCACGATTTTAAGCTAAAATGGATACAAAATGCCTAAATTCTTTTGATTTCTTTATTCTCCCTTAATTTGAGTGAAATTAATAGTTTTTAGTAAAATTGAGCTTTATTGAGAGTTTTTGTGTTGAATCTCAAGTTTTCTCACTTTGGTCAATTTGGGCTTTGATAGGTCAAAATGCAATGTGGAGTATGGAAACTAGTTTCAAGACTTTAATCTATTTCAATCCAACTTAACAAAGTTGCATGAGGTGATTTTGGGTAAATTGAAGGGAACTTGTTGCTTGAGATGAAGAGAAGTCAAGTTTTCAACTTTTTAAGTGAAAACTAGCTCATTGGAGGGTCAAATTAAGAAATGAGATTTGGAGATCAAGCTTGACGCTTTTACAGGATTTATTGTAGCTTAACAAATTTGCTAGAAAAGGTTTTGGGTCAAGTTAAGCTTAATTGGGGCTTAATCTCAAAGAAAAGCAATTTTAGAGGTGCAAGTAGAGAACCTTGGCAGCAGATTTTGCAACAACAATAGCCTGGAGAAACGTCTTCATAACCGGAGCTAGGAAACTTAGATTAGGGCAATTCAAGAAGTTTTGAAAAGGCAAGAAAAGGATCAACAGTTCTCATGTTTTGACCTTAGTCTAGCTCAGCCCAGAAGGTCCTCGAAAATAAGCCAAAGTGCAGCAGCAGCACCGTTTTACTGCTTGCTGCTGTTTTGAAGAAAATGTCATAACTCTGGTCACAAATTTTGGATTGAGGTAATTCTTGAGGCATTGGAAAGCTAAGAGAGAAACCTAAAACTTTCATGCTTTGATCTCAATCCAGTTCTGCACATAAGACTCTCGAAATTGAAGGAACAAAAGTTGGTAGCTTGTAAGAGTAGCAGCAGATTTTAGAAAATGTAGCTTGGAGAAGAAAATTCACATCTTGAGCTAAAAACTTTGGATTGGGATGATTCAAGATGTTTTGAGAAGCTGAAAAATAGTTCTACAATTTCATGTTCAAGCCTTGATCAAATTCAGAATATAGATTTCTCGAAATTGAGAAATAACTTCAGCAGACTGTAACAACAGCAGCGGTTTTACTGCTTGCTACTGTTTTGGAGAAAGAATAATAACCTGGGCTAGGAAATTTGGATAGAACTGATTTAAGATGTTTTGGAAACCTCTGAGAAATCTCTACAACTTTCGTGTTTTGTCCAAAATCTAATTCAGCACAGAAAGGGCTCAAATTTTAGCAAAAGGTTGCAGCAGCCAGAACAGTTTCTACAGATTTTCAACAGCAGTGAGTTGGAGAAAAAAATTTATAACTTGAGATAGAAAATTCCAATTTGGCTGATTCGAGAGGCGTCTGAAAGGTAAGGAAGAATGCTACAAATGTTATGTTTGGGCCTCAGTCCAATTCTGCCTAGAAGATGTTCAAAATTTTGAAAGAAGCAAGAAGACTTGTAGTTTTAGTTGCAGCACACAACATCAGAGTTTGCAGATCCAAATCCACATGGTAACCCAAGACCTGATTGTTGAAACTGATCCAGATCCATGACCCAGTAGCAACTTAGTATCCAAAAACATCTTTTATTTTTGGAGAGGAGGGTTATGTCAAAAGAGGGGAGACGCCCAGCAGAGTTTTTTTTTTCAGCTGGTTCCATAGCAGAAGGAGAAGGTTGTGTGGAGCTGTTTTTACAGCAAAGAAAGCATCAGGAGGGAGGCTCTGCAACCAGCAAAAGGAGGCACGAAATATAGTAGAGAAAGGGCACAAAATACAGCAGGGAGGAGCTGAAGAAAGGGAGAAGAGAACTAAAAGAAGAACCTATAGATTTTCTCTCCAGATAGCCTTTCTCTCTCTGTTTTCTGTTAACATTTTCAGCACACTTCTCTACTTGTATTTTCATTCTAAATGCATGAACCCATGATGAATGTTGAATATATTGTTAATGTTTTGTGCAACATGATGGGTTAAATTCTTTGTTGGAGAAATGATGTAGCTGTATTATCTAATTTTGCTTGATAATATGCATTGAAATTGTTGATTCTAGGGTTTCTACAATTTTTTTTTCAGATTTATTGCAAACTGATTTTATAAAAAAAAAATTGCAGAAAAAGCTAAATTTATGAGATCAAATAATGCTAACCTTAATATTGTTTAGCTTATAATTGATTATTATAGCCTCGTTATCGTCCGGTAGGAGTGGCTAGGTGGCATTAATCGATTTTAAGCCAAGTTGAAATCTGAAAATGAAGTCACTGCATTGTTTGACACAGTTGAGATTGGATAGTTTGGTAGAATGTCTAATTTCTCTTGTGTGGCCTGTTTAAGTAGTCTAGTAGGATGTTTAACTGAAAGGGGTTTCACTGATTTTAATGCATTTTGGAATTGAGTAAATTATATAGGGCTCGGTAGAGACGGACAAAGTTATTCACTTTCACGATAGATTAGCCAGTCCGGTAGGAAGGTTAACGGATTCGGAAATCCTGTCGTCTCATATATTTTAGCGACCTTAGGTTCCATTTTAATTCAAAATATCAAGAAATATTAAGGTGGTACTTGCGAAATTATTTTCCCCAACGGTGTCTCTCGCATATTTTCACCTAGATCTCTCTCTTGCATAGTCTCTTAATTTCCCTCACTAGTTAGAAATTTTACTTCCAATTTTTTTTATTAAATTTCCTCAAAACTCACTTTTCTCTTAATTAATGCCTAAAGTTAGGTCAAAAATTGTAAATTAATCAAAATCAGTCCTCGTAGGATCGACACTCTACTCACACACACTTTATTACTTGAGCGACTGGTGCACTTGCCAATTAGGTGTGCTAGGCGCGCAACAAGTTTTTGGGGCCGTTGCCGGGGACTAAAAAAAAAAAAATTTCAGCAAAGTTCAACCTAGCTTGTTAACTTGAGAGCTTTATTGTTAACATTTGCTGCTGAAAATTCGCAATTGTAAATGATACAGAGTTGCTCTGCTTGATTTGAATGTAAAATTTCAGTTACTGCAAGTGTTGTAATTAGTGTTCTTGCTTTTGCTTTATATTTCTTAGCTTTTAGTTTTATAGGTTGTTAGATCTCCAATTTTTCTAATTAATTAGCTTTTATAATCTGTTTGCCTTTTGTTTCTTAGCTGTTATTTCAATTTTCTGTAATCAACTTACCATTTTGCCTTGTTTACTATTTCTGTTTATTATTGCAGCTTAGGTGTTTGCAGAAATTCCACAAAAAAATCAAATTCTGATTATTGGTTGAAGTGCTGGAAGAAAAAAGTTATAGATTTCAGCAAGTTAAGTGAGTATTTGCAGGCTTTAGAGTAAGAAATTTACAAGGTTTTGGAGTATAAATTAGCAGGGAATTGTCCAATTGCATGACCAAAAGTGAAGGGAAAATGTTAGAAGAGTTTGATTCAGAAATTGAAAGAACCTTTAGGGAATTAAGAAGGAAGTGGATGTAAAGAGCTAACCAACAACAAGAACAAAATCAGCTAGACATGGAAAATCAAGAGATTCAACCAGAGGTGTACAAGACCTTAAGAGAGTATGCAGCTCCCACCTTTACTGGAGCTGAGTCTAGCATCAGGAGACCAGGAGTGAATGCAAATAGTTTCAAATAAAGCCAGTTGTAATCACTATGATTCAAGCTAACCAATTTGGTGGATTACCTGATGAAGATCCGAATGTGCATTTGAGAACTTTTCTTGAGATATGTGACACATTCCGATACAATGGAGTGTTCGAAGATGCCGAAAGACTTAGATTGTTCCCATTCTCTCTACAAGACAAGGCTAAGGGTTGGCTCACATCTTTACCACCGGGCTCCATTACAACTTGGCAATCTATAGTGGAGAAGTTCTTAGCTAAGTATTTCCACCTTCTAAGACTTCTAAACTAAGGAATGAGATTTTGGCATTCCAACAAGGTGACATGGAATCATTATATGAGGCTTGGGAGAGATACAAGGAAATGCTTAGGAAAGTGTCAAACCATGAGTTACCAATTTGGCTTCAAATCCAAACTTTCTATAAGGGGTAAACCATTCTACAAGAGGCATAATAGATGCATTGGCTGGAGGTCCAGTTATGAACAAATCCCTTGAAGAAGCCTACAACTTATTTGAAGAGATGGCTGAAAATTCATTCCAATGGCCCAATGATAGGATGCCAACAAAGAGAGGAGCAGGAATCTACAATGTGGATCAAGTCACTTCACTTGCAGCACAATTGGAAGTCTTGAATAGGAAAATAGAAAACCTCACAGTCCAATCTACCCAAGCTGCGATGAATGTGCAAATGACACAACCTTGTGACTTTTGTGGAGGAAACCACCTAATCATGAGTGCCAAGCCGATAGTAGTGGGAGCATGCCATCTCAAGAGAATGTGAACTTTGTATCCAATGCTTTCAACAGGAGCAACCATCAAGAGTCCAATAGAAGTAATCCTTTCAACAACACTTACAATCCCGGGTGGAGAAATCACCCAAATTTCTCTTGGAATCAAGGAGCAAGGGTGCCACAACCTAGTGGTCTCCAACGACCACAGGTTTTCAGCCAAGGCAAGAACATAGAGAACATTTACCACCAAAGCCTAGCTTGGAGGACATGATGTCTAAATTCATTTCTAGTGTCGAGCAAAAATTTAGCAACCAAGAAGCAAGCATAAGGAATTTGGAAGTTCAAATTGGACAGCTGGCAAACATAGTGGCAGATAAAGTGCAAGGTTCTTTGCCTAGCAACACCGAGAAGAATCTAAGGGAGCAAGCTAAAACAATTACCTTGAGAAATGGAAGGCAGCTGGAGGAGCAGAATCAGATTTCGAACAAGGGAATGGAGTGTAATATTTCAGTAAGCAAAGAGATGGAAATGGTGGAACCTCTAAATCTGCAAATTTTGGGACTTTTAGCCAATTTCAGATTCCTAGTCTGCAAGAAATGCAATCTATTCAACAACCTGTCCAAGAAGAAAAATTTCAGAAAAGTTAGCATTTTCATCAATTCTCGGAAGTTGAAAGTCATGAAATTCAGTAATCAGGTCACCTACCAGTAAAGAATCTACAATTGAGCCTAACACTCACAGATTTGGAGCAAAATTCAGAGAGAAGAAGATCTGAAAATTCTGCAGTTATAGAAGCTGATGCAATAGAGAATCAAATGCAGAAACTGAGGATATTTCTACATTTTTAGTCGTATGGATGTGAATCAAGCAGGTGCTGTCACTCTTAGAAGTGGCAAGAAGCTATAAGGCCCAAAGGTCATCAAGGAAAAGCCAACTAAAGAGAGTGAGAATGCTGAAAATTCTGCAATTACTGCAGATTCTGAAAAATTTCAACAGCATCCTCTCCAAAAACAACAAGAGGATGAAAAGCAAGCTGAAGTTGAGATGGGAAAAAACACCATGGGCATGGCTAAAAAACATAATAGAGAAGAGGAAGAAATTGAAAAAGCACCACAAGTTGTAGCTTTTGAAAATTTCAACAAGCTTTTTCAAGCAACAACTCTCAAAGAAAAGGTAGGAGAGGATCCACAGGGAAGGAAATTGAGGCTGAAATTCTTGAGAAATACTTGAACCTTCCATATCCCCAAAAGTATAAGCAAGAGTAACTTGACAAGCAATTCTCAAGATTCTTAGATATCTTAAAGCAACTAAGTGTCAACATGCCCTTTTCAGAAGTGATATCCCAACTGCCCAATTATACCAGTTCTTGAAGGACATGCTCTCCAACAAAAGGAAGATAGAGGAAACAGGGATGGTGAGACTTAGCCAACAATGCAGCGCGATCTTGCAAAGCAAAATTCCACCAAAGCTTAAAGATTTAGGGAGTTTCACTATACCTTGCACTATAGGATCTTTTCATTGTACTAGAGTTTTGTGTGACATAGGTGCAAGCATTAATTTGATGTCTTAATCTATTTTTGCTAAGTTGGGTGTGGGTGAGATTAAGGAAACTGAAGTGATGATTCAATTTGCTGATAACTCATTTAAAAGACCTAGGGGCATAGTAGAGGATCTCTTAGTAAAGGTTGATAAATTTACTCTCCCTATCGATTTCATTGTTCTAGACATGCTAGGAGATGAGGATACCACCATTATCTTAGGGAGACCATTTTTGGCAACTGGTAGATCTTTGATAGATGTTCAACAAGGAAGAATAATATTTAGGGTGAATAATGAGGAATTAGTATTTAACATAGGAATTTGTATGAAATACCCTTTAGATTTTCTCTCTTGTTCAGCTATAGATGCTTGCCATGATTTTCTTAGAGATATTGTTGATGAGTTGGTGATGGATTTTTGTAGAGAAGATGGTGAGAAAGTATTGGAGGATGGCATGGATGAAGAAAATGAAGAATGTGAAAAGAAAGTTGAAAATTTTAAGGAGGAGAAAGCTGAAATTTTTCCCAAACTTGAACTTAAAGAATTGCCTTCTCAACTTAAATATGCATTTCTTGAATCTAATGCTTATCCTATCATTTGTTCTTCTTCTTTGACGGGTGAGATGGAGGAGAAGCTGCTTAATGTGTTAAGGAAGCATAGGAAAGTCATTGGATGGACAATAGTCGACACTAAGGAAATTTCTCCATCGATGTGCATGCATAAAATAATTTTAGAGGACAATGCCAAACCTGTAATTCAGTATCAAAGAAGGCTAAATCCTGCATTACAAGAGGTAGTGAAAAAAGAAATTATCAAATTACTTGATGCGGATATTATCTACCCCATTTCTGATAGTTGTTGGACATCTCCTATACAAGTAGTACCTAAGAAAGGGGGGATAACCGTTGTGAAAAATGATAAAAATGAACTAATCTCCGCAAGAACTGTCACAGGTTGGAGGGTATGCATAGATTATAGAAAGTTGAATAATGTAACTAGGAAAGATCATTTCCCATTTCCTTTCATTGACCAAATGCTTGAGCGTGTTGTAGGGCATAACTTCTATTGCTTTCTTGATGGCTATTCAAGATATAGCCAAATACCTATAGCCCTAGGGATCAAGAGAAGACTACATTTACTTGTCCCTATGGCACATTTGTTTACAGAAGAATGCCATTTGGATTATGCAACACGCCAGCCACATTCTAACATTGCATAATGTCCATTTTCTCGAACATGAATGAGAAGTTCCTTGAAATTTTCATGGATGATTTAACTTTATTTGGTGATTCTTTTGAGAATTGTTTTAATCATCTCTCATTGGTTTTGTAGCATTGTGAGGAGACCAACTTGGTATTGAATTGGGAGAAATGCCACTTCATGGTAAATGAAGGTATTGTCTTAGGATACAAAATTTCAGCACTTGGCATTGAGGTAAATAAAGCTAAGGTGGATGTAATTGCCAACTTACCTCCTCCAACATCAGTGAAGGGAGTGAGGAGTTTCCTTGGACATGCGGGCTTTTATAGAAGATTCATCAAGGACTTCTCCAAGTTCACAAAGTCACTCACAACTCTTTTAGCAAAAGATATCAAATTTAGTTTTCTGATGATTGCTTATATGCATTTAATTTGTTGAAAGAAAAACTAATCACTTCTCCTATTGTTGTAGCACCTCATTGGAGCCTTCCATTTGAGCTCATGTGCGATGCAAGTGATGGTGCAGTTGGAGCTGTTCTTGGACAAAGGCATGGGAAGAGCTTTCATGTGATCTATTATGCAAGCAGAATGCTCACGGCAGCCTAACTCAACTATACCATAACAAAGAAAGAGTTTCTTTCAGTTATCTTTTCCATTGACAAATTTAGATCCTATCTCATTTGTTCTAAAGTCATCATTTATACTGAGCATGCAACTCTTAAGTACTTGCTAGCCAAGAAGGACACCAAGCCAAGACTCTTAAGATGGATGCTACTTTTGCAAAGTTTGATGTGGAGATAAAAGATAAAAAGGGTGCTGAAATGTTGTGGCAGACCACTTGTCTAGGCTGGAAACTGAAATTAAAGAAAAGAAAGAGATCAATGAAGAGTTCCCGGATGAGAAAATCTTTGCTATTTTCTTCTTTTTATGTTGTATTTGATAAATTGCCTTGGTTTGCTGACTATGCTAACTATCATGCAAGCAAGTGGATTCCAAAAGATATGACAACACAGCAAAGGAAGAAGTTTTTTTCAGAAGTGAAGCATTACCTATGAGAGGACCTTTACTTGTACAAGATTTGTGCAGACCAATTGATAAGAAGATGTGTACCTGAGGAGAGATGCAAAGCATCTTGAGCCATTGCCATGATAGAAAGGTTGGAGGCCATTTTGGACCGACAAGGACAGTAGCCAAAGTGTTACAATCAGGTCTGCTGATTTTTCTAGTTTGGAATGGAAAGTAAGCTGAAAGTCCTACATCTCTCAAGATTTAGCATGGACATAATCAGAGGAGGCCTCTTTACCCCATCTAATGTGCTTAAATTACAATGTCTAGATTAAGTGTGGGGGTAAGGACTACTATGCAAAAATTTGAAGAATCTGGAAACCTGAAATTTTTAATCAAACCTTGAGAAAATGGGTGAATTTTGAGAAATCTAAAAATTTTCTTGAAAGAAATCTGAAAATTTGGCTTAATTTGAAACTTTTGAGGCTCTGAACTTATTGTTAGCAAAATAGCCCAACTGAGCATTGGTTTAGCATTTAGAGGCCATTTATGCATTTGTGATGCCATGGTAAAGCTTAGCTACTTGAGTTTGAGAACTTGCTTAATTGTTTCCTTGAACTGATTAGGTGATATAGTGCATAACTTAAGTGATAAAATATGCATGTTCTCAACTTAATTAAGCTTAGTTATCTTCATTCGTTTACATTATCTATTGAGCACCATTGGAGCCTTGCATGATAGCCTGTATTGTTTCATTGCTTCATTAACTATCCATTTAGCCTTTTGAGCTATTGGTGGCTATCATATCATATTTTCATTGTATATCATTTTGCTCCTTTTGCTAAAAATCTTGTTGCATAGTTGTTTGTGAGAATGGTAATTTTCCATGGGATTTTGAAATTGAAGGCTTTATGCTTTATATAATCATGTTAGATGCAAAAATGTTTGTAAAGGTAATAGGTTCTAAGATTTTGAGTACCAATGTTCAGGTTATGAGTAACTATGCTTGATGTACCTTAAACTGAATATGTACTTGTGGTGTGCTTGTGCCATTTGGTTTGACTCCAGCTAGTAGATCCGAGGGGGTGCCTCATCACCCAATGCCTTGGCCCAAACTGGACCAGGAGCCATTGGTCGAAAGCTCGTTACATGGGTCACCTTTGAGACAAAA
>CAJVSB020000224.1:0-69902 GCA_911865555.2 Thlaspi arvense
CCATCAAAGCCAGAAAAAAGGAAAAAAATTGAAGAATCACACAAACTCAAGAAACTAATAGGGGAAAAAATTTCAGTTCCATTCTGCACGAAGTGTACAAAGACGAAGCAATAAATCAGACTTGACTTGACATAAAATAGATACAGCAGTAGTCAATTATTCTAGAAGTCAAATAAAATTTAATACTTCAGATTCATATCTGCTGTGTCCCACATGGTCGTCTTTGCCCTGCCCTGAACCGGAGTTTGAACTCGAACTTCCCACGCCAAACTCAGGCGCACAGTCTGCATGAAAAATCCGTCCAAGATTGATTCCAGATCAAGTAATTCTTCTTCTAGGGACAGAGGCATTACTGGCAAAAATTGCCCATAATTCAATTGACATAATGGTAAAGAGGACTCAGAAAACAGGCCAAAATCACCGATTGTGAACGTTCGAGGTTGTAGGAATACCAACCGCAGGCCCCTCCCGAATTTATCACCGTCAAGTCGATACAGAAAAGTGACTCAGTTGTTCCCATTTTTCTCCTTAATTCTGAAATTCTGCTATTCTCATCTCCAGATTCTGCAACTTCGAGTCCACGAGACCCAGTAAGCATGGGGCGAGTTTAGGGACAACTCGCCAAGCCAATCATCTCTCCAATTGGAAAGTAAAATCTTGTTCAGTTATTTATTAATCTGGTGATCTCTATAGACATTGAGGCTGGATTTGACTGCTCAACCTTCCCATAAACGCGCGAAGCAGATCATGCAAGCCCTCACGCCGCAGAGCGTGGAGAGCTCCCTCGTCTTCTTCATTATCGTCTACTTCGCTTGAAGAATGCAGTTCTTGGAGCCCGTTCGTTCTCAAGTGGGCCACTCTTCACCATCTCGTTTTGTCAAAAAAAGCAACTCAAAAATAGAAGTTCTTGCACAGCGGAGACGAACAAGGAGAATGCTTTGATTGATTGGATTCAAACTAGCTACTAAGCAAGATAAAACCAAATCGGATAAAACCAAATCGATAAAACCTAATCTGAGGATAATTACAAGAGAGCGGCTGTAGCTTACACTGCAAGAAACGGATCAGCGGAAAGATTTGCCCAATTATTATAACCGTTGGCTTTGGCGCGTTTGAGCGGAGAGCTGGATAGAATTTGAAAAGAGAAGCCTGGGTTTTTACTGTCACGAGAACGACGTCGTCCAGAGAAGGCGTAGAAGAACTACTACTTACCTATTTTTACGCGTGTCACGGCCCAAAAGCTCCAAAGCTGTAATTACTTGGACTTGTGGCTCACCGTGCGTGTCACACTGTTTTTTTCCCACGACTGGAAAGAAGAAAACTCCAGTAATTGTTTTATTGTCTTGTACTTCCGCTTATTACAAGAACTAACCTTTCTTATTTACACTTTTCTTGGGTGGCCACAACGCCCAAATAAACAATTCATTGCAAGTTACGCATGAATTTCAATTAAGCATGCAGATGGCGCCAAGGCAAGTTTCCAGCAAAATGCCTCCCTCGGTTTTCCCTTTTTCTAATGTACTTCACAAACTTACTTATCAGTTCGTAACATTAAATATAAAACATAGATTAATTGAAAATTTTTTCGCAACTTAGAACTTTTTAAAAAGTAACTCTCCACTATAAAAATCTTATGTTCGTTCTTGCTTAGCCACCACGTCAACTCCACATGCCTCTCATTGCGTGTCATTGAGATGGGTTGTGACGCATGGAGCAAATAATTTATAGTAGCAGAAGAAAAGTTATTTTTTATTAACATTTACACGAGAATTCAACTTAATTATGCACTCAATTTTAAGAAGGTTTGATGATGAGTGAGTTTATTTTAATAATTTCAAATAACGCATATAATCATAATGTGGGGAGGATGGCATTCTCATTTGCAAATTTTTTTTGAACACTTGCTAATAATTTTATTTAATTATTTCGTTTTGTATTTGGGTCATAAATGCCTTCTCATTTATTGCCCTTTTGATTTAACTTTTTTTTTTTAATCATAAGGAGTAAATACAAATTAAAAATTATCACCAGAACAACTTGCAAACTTAAGGGTACATTTGGGTATATTCTAAAACAATTTTTTGTTCTCTGAGCGTAGAAAAGGGCAAGAACATGTTAAGGTAACATGTCCTCAAAAATGCTTTTTGAAAACCAGAGTTAAAATTTGGTTGATGTTTAAGAATAATAATAGAATGTTTTAAGAACTGTATTTTTTTTGTTCTCTAGAAGTATACAACACTCAAGAAGATGAATATTTCAAGAGCCAAACTCTTCGTCATTCAATGCTTTGACAAAGAAAGGCAGCAACCAAGTCATGAGAGATAAGCTTGGTTTATAATTTTTTAAGGGCATGCCATCTTGAGTAAGGTCACTATTAAGTTCTGATTATATACAGCTTAACCCTACCCTATCCACCGAGTTAAAATTTACTCACAAATTTTCTTACATCTGATGCTATGACATGTACAAGATGATGTCATGATTAAATATTGTCATATTATTAATTAGAAAGCAAAACATGACATGTCTTAAATATATACCTTG
Organism: Thlaspi arvense; assembly: GCA_911865555.2. Classification (NCBI taxonomy): domain Eukaryota; kingdom Viridiplantae; phylum Streptophyta; class Magnoliopsida; order Brassicales; family Brassicaceae; genus Thlaspi; species Thlaspi arvense. The sequence goes on from CAJVSB020000224.1 coordinate 2,545, forward strand.
TTATTTTATATTAACCTTATAACTTTTTATAATAACATAATAAAATAAAATTTTTTCACATCATATTAAAATAAAAATATGACAGCTTACTCCAAATTATTCACGCAATCCCAACCCAAAAAGATTGAGCCGTTGTCGGGTTACTGTTGAAATTGTAGAACCAATAACCCCTAAATGACAACATATTGTTGGCTCTAATTGTAAGTAAACCTAGCCCAAGTTCTTCACCGCATATAAACAATATTTTTCCCCTTTTTATTTTCTTTTCCTTTGCACTCTCCTCCCCCTCTCCCCCCCCCCCCCCCAAAAAAAAAAAAATTATATATATATGTATGTATAAGAAAAAAAAGATAAAAGAAAAGGAATAAGGAAAAGAAAAAAAATGGAAAGAAGAAGATATATTAACAACAAAATCTATATAACCAGATAATTAGATAAAATGTCAAGAAAATGGTGCCGACTTCCGCCAAGGACAAAGATACTTGAGAGAATTCCATCAATCCCAGTTCTGACATTGAATTTCAATAGAAACTCCACAACTTGATATAAAAGCCAATGATTTAGCTTTCTATTTGTTGCTTTAAGAAGATAAATTAAAAGGATGCCTACCCAGTATTTGGATTCCTTATAGAAATTTAAAACAGGGGTTTCTAGAAACTTCTAAAGGGAGGGGAAATAATGCAGTCATGGGAAGTGAGAAGCAAATTTTGAGTGTTACCATTCTGTTTAAGATTTAGTCTTGTTTTCCTGTAGCTGGACTGATTTATTTTTGTTTGAGATTAGGTTTTACTATGAAGTATTTTTGGTAATTTCAGTTAAAAAAAGCACATTTGTTGAAAATGAGCAATTGGGAATGCCCATGGGTTCTCGGACAAATCAAACTACATTATTGAGGTGATGTCTGGTACGGGGGTTTTTAAAGCCGGGGACTTCTTTTCTTTTGCAAGGAAAAAAGTTGGGGGATTAAAGTCCCATAATCCCAAAAAAGCACTATTGTTGAGCTTCTATAAAACCCCCCAAAAATGGCTAAAAAGAGCCCAAAAGCCTTAAAATGATTTTTTTGGTGCCAAACATGATCCAAGAAGCCAGAATCCAAGGATTCCGGGTAAATGAACATCCCCCAAGTCATTTTATGGAGGTTCAATTTCAGTACATAATTCTTGTCGTCATAGTTAGGATACAACAATCAATAAATTCATTTAAACCTTTCTGTTCCATAAAACCAATAGTTTTAGATACTTTGAGATGCTTTGTGAAGCCTTACCTTTGTGTATGTGGGGGGATTCAAACCCTAAAATTTCTGCGTGATATTTTCATAGTTTATTATTCCCAACTTCCTGTGAAACCAAAAATTCATTTTTCATCCAAAAAAATTAAATTGGATTCCTAATGAACCACAAGCCTTTTTTTCCCACTAACCTTCAACTTTCAAACTACAAAACCATAATTTAGTCCCTTTTCTAACAGTCATGCAGCAACTGTAAAGAGCAAGCCAAAACTCACGCTATTTATTACAATAAAAATTGGTGCAAACTCTAGAAGAATAACAATAATTGCTTACTACACCAAATGCTACACAACCTTAAGATTCAAGCATCATAATTCCCATTGTATGCAGTTTGATACCAAGTTCCCTAAAATTATCCTGCTTCGACTTTCAACTATCACTTCTTTCCACTTGGATACCTTTAAAGCAGAAGTGAGTGGAAACTTGACCAAGTAATGAAATTAGAAAAGGTATTCTTGCATTTGTTCAAGTCAGAGTTTTCCAATACAAAATCATCAGTAGACTGCATGTTGCTCTTGCCATGGACCATAGCACCCACCTGATCAATTGTAAAAACCACCATTTTCCCTCAATTCAAATCACAGAAGGAGAGGTGCCAAGATATAGGCAAAAGTTCCATAGTGAAAAACTGCAAAGCATACCACCAAAACTAAATTTAGATTATCTTGTTCAGCAGAAACACAGTCATCTATGTCAACCACCTTTTGTGAACTGTATGAGAGCCTTGGAATTCCATTATATAAAATGAGTAACAAATTGATACTTTTTTGTAAAATTGCTAAAATAAATGAAAGCTTTCTTTTTATCAAAAGCCAGAGAAGTCCTAAAGTTATCATTTACTGATTATACAAGAGTTTCATAAATGCTTGGCCACAGGCTCCTTAATTACTTGAAGAAGTATTATATGAGTATCTTTGGCATGCACACATGATTTTTCCAGCAACTTCTCTGCAGTATCTGACAAGTGAGAATCACAAAGGGGAAGGAGGTAAAGAAACAAACCTAACATATTTAACAACTTAATGTACCAAAAAATGATTAAAAGACAGTAAAAGGAGTGATGGATTTAGGAAGTCCAGTCTGAACAGAGATTTTAGCACACTCATGCATAACGCCACAAAAGCGCTTTAATGTTCTAGGTAGGTGAACATGTGATTTAACTTCAAAAAGAACCCACTCGCAATTTTTACATAGATAGCTCCGACCACACCATATTTATTTAGTGGGCTATCTAAAATGGGTCACAACGAAGGGGGTTTTTTGCAATCAAGTTATAATTCTCCCAAATCAAATTAGCTAAACGAAATTTTCTGGGAACATTTTTTTTTTAATTACCAATGAAATAACTAGAAAGAGTTAACAGCAAAAGATCAACCTCACGCACAAAGTCAACTTGGTAATCATCAAGATATTTGTTTCTGTCTAAGAAGAAAACTGGCATCTTCCTCTGCATTTAAGGTCTTCCTTCTCTAAAATGTGAACAAAAAGAATGGGAAAGAATTAAAAACTAAATCTTCAACCATCAACTTGATAGTAAATAGAATTGAACATCAATTATCGTTCATTTTGAACAAAAAAAATCTCGTCAGGGTTTTTTTTTTTTTTTTTTGCGTACTATAGTTATAAAGCATGACAAGAAAACTATCGTGCATAAAACTAAAAAGGTGTGTTCAAATTTCTCAACTTATTACTGAGTGGACACGAATGCATCTTGATAAAATGTCAAGGATGCAATATATCTGAACCCAAAAAGGAACAGTGCATAAGTGTATCAAATACTATTAAAAAGTTGGATTTTGGATTCAAATACCATTAAAAGGTTAGATTTCAGAATTGACCCAAAAATCTCCAAAGAAAGCACAATTTTTTTGTGAAACACTTGCTGGATGCAACACAAGAAAAGTGCAACTTACTCCACGGGGCTTCTATGATTGCAGATTGTATGAAAGCTGACCCCACATGTAGGCAACTTCCTATAGTTTGGATTCATAATACCTAAATCCAAATTGGACCTTTGCCTTCAAGCCAAGGCCTGCCTTCCGGTTCAATTTTCCACAACCAAAAATGCTTTTACATCTCATTCCTAATGAGAGCATCTTTTTGACTTGTCCACTAGTTGTTTTTCCAAAATCTACAGGTCATTTGGTTAGCAAGAGATTTCTAATTTCCACACAATATTTTATCAACATTTTGAAAACCAAAATCCTTAAAAAATGCTTTAACTAGTTTTTCTAAGTAGGGGTTTGTTTTTATGAGAAGATCTGTCAGAACGATCTTTTACATGTTGTTTGGTGAAATTCCATCATCATTTGTTTGCGCTGGTTGATCAACATAAAATATTACCTTTCATATAATTCGTATTCTGGATATCTTTTAGTTAAAATATTATAAAATTAACTGTTTGGAAGAAGTTCTACATATGTTAATTGTTTTCCAATCTTTTTTGATACCAATTGCTTTGAAGTCTTTTCAGGGAATTATTATTCAATTTTGAGGAAGGCAGGGGTACAAATTGTCTGAAATTATTTTAGAAGGTAAAAAGTAATGACATGAAAAATATTCTTTCAATTTATGATATTTTAAATCACACCAAACAGAATATTAAAATTTCATCAGCATTCACTTATGAACAATATCAACTTAATCGCCTATCCCATAGTTCTGTTGCCGAATAATTGTCTATGCTCATTATCCATATATTAAACCTTAATGAAATACTGTTATTACGTTTCCAACAACACTCTTCTTCAAAGCTGCATTCTCAATAATGAAAATGACCCGTCCCTTCTGACATGGTCTAGATGGTACCATTTGAAGTCATGGGGATGGTTCTCTGTTCTCATCTTCATAACCTGTATAACTACTGGTGCTTCCTCATCTCTCTTTCACTTTTGTCTTGGAGCAGAAGAAGGCTGCAACATTCTCACTTCCTTCCTCTCCATGTTTTCAAATGCTGACTTGTGACAATTTTTTTTTTTTTTTTTTAAAGTCAGACCAATTGTCAATGTTTAATTGCGAAGTCTTGGAACTGAATCATAGAATCATAAATATAGAATACACAATAACAAAACAAAAAAAAACATTCCCAAAAAAAAATAGACGTAGTCCAATATTTTGAAAACCAAGATGTATCCCTCCTACAATTTTTTACCAAAGTCCAGCATAACAGAAACCAGGATCACTTTTTATTCACAATCATATATGAAATGAAAACACTTTGACCAGCAAGTTTGATTTCAATTTATCATGCACTGCAGCAAATTAAGCTTTAACACAGCAGTAAAACGCTACTTCTGTGAGCCAGCAAACAGCCAATTCTAATTCAGTTACCCAAAATATAAGATGCGCACTATATATTAGTCATACACTAAACACTCTAATGAAATGTAGTATGGACAGGAAGAAGAAAAAATAGCGAGTAAAATGATCCATTTCCTTATTAGCGTAGAAAATATGAAAACAACATTCATTTATCTAATCAAGTTTTGAAGTATGTTCCCTTAGGAGTTAAATGCTCATGTTGTAAAGCTTGTTTGAGCCTAGAAAAATGGCAAGGCCATGTATCAAGAGTTGCCTTTGCTTACTCTTGACTCCCCATTGTGGGGGCAACATGCTGTCAGCCAGTCTAGGTGGCAATGTGTGTCGGGCTTGTGCAAAATGACCTGGGAGGTTTAAGATGTATAGTCATAAGCAGTTATGCTTGGCATAAGCTATTGTGCTCCATACACTCAGCATGGAGAGAGTGGCGTTGTTGTAAATGTGACTGTAATAACTCCAGTGTTGCTAAAATAATTGAAGAATTTATTAATTATTGCATTGAGGGACTTAATTGTATAAAACAAAAAGAACTGGGTTTAATTGAAAATTTTGGAAGGTGTCAGTGAAGAAATTGAAAGTAATCAATTTCAAACTATTAGAGGCTTAATTGAAAGGAATTAAAAATGGAGGACCAGAGAGCAAAGATGCTGGAGCTCGGGGGCCAAATTAGAAATGTCAAGGGGCAAATTAAAGGAATAGTAAATTACGGGACTAAATTAAGAACCCCTAAAAGCTTTAGTTGGCCACCAACCAAAGCTTGTAGAAACAAATTGAAGCCGAATTGAATGTTATATAACCACTTGTATACGTGTATAAGCATGTGTATAAGTATGCGTGTAGGAGAGTAAGAGAGGATGCCACAAGCAATTCAACCAATTCATATGTAAATCCCTCAAACTTTTCCAAAAGGTCTTTGCAAGTACTTGTTTATTTTACCGGAAAATCTACCAATTATGATAATCAATCTCACCAATCCAACCTTGGAATCATTTTGTTATGGCAATTCTTCAAATTTCAATCAGTGATTGAGGTCATGGATCAAGGTAAGAAGGTTAGATTAAGATTTGGGGCTTTTGGTTCTATTTGCAAGGAAATCGGGTCAAAACCGGGTTTTTGGGTAAAGAAGAAGGAGTTGGATTGTATCCAAGTCTGGTCAATCCAGCTACACAGTTCAAGTTAACCAAATTGGGTCTGATCAGTTCAATACAGTTAGGTCTGGTCAACCAAGTTGGTTCAAGCCAGTTTAATCGGTTTCATCTGGTTCTATATGGTTTGTTTCTAGTTCAATCAAATTTAGAGAGTTTCTAGTCTAGTTTAGCCTAATTCTAAGGATTTTTCCATTTGGTTCAACACGGCTTTAAGTGATTTTAGACTAGTTCAGTTTAATTTTAATGATTTTTGGGTTGGTTCATTTTGGTTTTATGGTTTAATTGACTAGACCGGTCTGATTTTAGGGTTTTAAGATTAGTTCAGTGGCATTTATAGCTAGTTCAAGCTGGTTTAGGAGTGTCTGAGACCAATTCAAGCCAGTTCAGTAGTATTTAAGGATAGTTCAGGAGTGTTTGAGGTCAGTTTAAGCCAATTCAATGATATTTGAGGTTGGTTTAGGGTGATTCAATAGCATTTGAGATTGGTTTAGGGTGTTTTGAGGTTAGTTCAATGGTATTTAATGCCGTTCATGCCAGTTTAGGGGTGTTGAGGCCGGTTTATGTCGGTTCAGTGGTGCTTGAGGCTGATTCAAGTTATTTTGGAGATAACTAAATCGGTTTTAAACTTTGATTTAAGGGTTTTTTAATGAAAATTAGTTCATGATTCTGATCCAATTTTAGTTTAGATAGTAGCTAATGAACCTCGAGATGCGTGTTAAAGTTTCAAAATAGAATTAGGGACCATTTTAATATTGAGTCCTTAATTAATTAAGTTTTGACTTTGATATTGATGTTTTGTTATTGTAATTGTAAATACACCAAAGGGTACACGTTTCGATTTTTGAGTCGTTATAGAGATTTGTACCTTTCAATTTCTATTTGTACCGTGAGTGATAATACTTATTATTTTATGCATGGTTTTTGACTCTGTTCATTATTTATCTGCTATAATATGGGTTATTAGTTTTGGAAATTAAACCCCAGGATAGGTATTTAGTTTTTTTTGTTTTTTTTTGAAATTTAAATGACTACTTGAAATACTTGATTTCGATCTAAAACTATGTCTTTATTGTATATGTTTTCTAAAAAATTATATGCCGAGAGTTATTCAGATTTCAGTTAATACAAGTTTTGGACAGACACAATTGTGTTCTATTATTATGTACTTTGTATATGTTCTAGTTCTGATTCTGGATTTAAGTTCAGTACGGGATCTCGATATGATATGTTATATATAATACCTCTGACATAATACAATCTATTATGAGAGAGATTTCTGGTATTCCAATACTCCTATATGTTTTCGAATTATGGGCTTATTTGTGTGATTTTTGGTGATATGTATGCTTTGCTCACTATTTTATTATATGTATATGTTTGGCATGTTTTACGATGTATGTCCTATCATTACTAGAATCTATATTATCATTTACTGACTTTTGTACTCACTCCCAACATTTCAGATTGTAGCATGAGCTTACCTTTTCGATTGCTTTCCTGAGCGAGTATGTGGCATTCTGTTGAGCCGCTTCTGATGAACGGGAATTATTGTCTATACTATTTGTATTCTAGTGAGTGCTCTATTTTCTTTTCAAACAAAATCCTTCTTTTGTATATACAGTTGATGTTTTGTAATAGATATGCTTAAATTAAATCTTTTGTTTTGTTTAGGACTTATAGGGTTGGTGATCCATTCTTAGTGTTAGTCACATGTTTGATTTCAGGACACGATAGTGGGCAATGTCAATTTAATATCTAACGCAATGGGATTTGACTAACACGTGGGAATTTTTTGGACGCATAATGAACCTCGCTAATAATAGCATTCCTTCCTCCTCCTTCAAGGGAAAAAATGCGTCAAACAACCTTCCAAGGACTTGAAAGCATGTAATTTTTAACTTGTACTCACCTCCTTTCGTACTCACCCTACAACTTGCCTATTCAATCCCACTCACTAGTGCTTTTATGTCCAATTTCAAAGTTATTGTAAGAGATAGGGAGAAATAGAGATGTGATTTAGCTAAAATACCCCACTTGTTTTTGGCAATACAATTAGAATTACAATTATCATAACCATTATTGTCACTTACATGAAAATTCGCGTATAAGGTTAGTATTGAACTTGAAACCAACAATCCAAAGGAACAAATTATACCCAACGGTCATATGTAGATGTATAAGTGCTTAATGAAATACTGCACAACGAATATTAGCAGATGTGACCATTGTTATTTTACAATACATGTATAAAATATAATAAACTATTAAAAAGAATAAATTGTCAAGGAATTGCTCTGATCAAAATAGCTTGCGAGCCCAGTTGGCAAATTCTTCCAATGTTGCAATGGTGTCATCATTGAAGATCAGTTGTCTACAAAGGCCCCATTCAGTTAGACAAATAAGGTAGTACAAGATAAAGTTAATCTGTCTTATCTCTCATTTATAACTGTTTTTGATAATTTTATCCAATTGATATATAGAATAAATTTTCTAAGGCAGAGGAGGATAAAATAAAATTTATCAATTCTATAGTAATTTTTTTAATTTTTGGATAATATTGCCCTTTTCTTCATTTTCTATTCTTTCTGTTTCACCTTTAGCCATAAGAATCATTATCTCATCCAGATTTATCCAACCACTATTCAGAATCATCCTCATTCAGTTTGTCTAGAATGTGTAGCATGCAGATTGAGTTTCTCAGCTATGATCTGCGCCCAAATTGAGCATGTAGAAGGTAGATCGTGCTTTTGCAAGAAGCTGTCTTTGAGCCCTTCTGCAAATCGTGCTTTTGTAAAAAGCTTATTCTCTTATCTTATGCAAAAGCTAGTTCCCCACGTTGCTCATTCATGATCTCGTGCAATTGTTCCAGATCATGCAAAAGCTGCAGATCTTGCTCGTTTTTCGATCTTGTCTCGTTCTGAATCTTGCACAAAACTATTCCCAACTGTTGCTCTTGCATAGAAGATTGTTGATCTCTCCAAGCTTCTCAGCATAGATCTTGCATAGATGTTACTTGGACCACCATTCTCAATTGAGGTTGTGTCAGAATCCCAATTTAGTTCCGGCTTACAAGTTGTAAGGATAATTTTGGTAATTTTATTTTTTATCCTATTTTATTCTAGTTTTTAAGATAAATATTATTAAATAAAGAAATAGAGAAAGAAGATAAAAGTATTATGGTGGTAGAATAATTTTATTATATCCCTTCATATCCTATCAGAAAAAGCAAGAGACGCAAGAAGGAGATTATGTACACTGAAAGCCAATATCTACGTGCAGAGACAGCAAATGGGTTTCTTGTGGTTTTTTTATACATATGTTTGTTAATTTTTAATTAACAAATTTAACTTTACTTAAAATTTTTAATTGATAAATTTATATTTATTTTATTTGATAATAATATTTAGTATAAAAAACACTTTTATCTTTCCAAGTTTGCTTAAATTTTATATTAACTCCGTTATTGTTATGAAAATATTTTTTTCCTTTTGACTAACATTGTACTAATGGTTGATTAACGGTTTTATTAAAAATATGGAAAGTAACATAATTTCACACATTTTGGTTACCGATTTAAATTACAAAATAAAATTTTATATGATTACTTATTTTTTAAATTTCTTATTTTTAGTTTTTTTAAAAATCTAACTTTTGATAATTTAATTTTATTAGTTTAATTATTCAATAATTTTTATTTTATTATATTTTTATTTTTATTTAAATATTTAAAATAAGAATAGTTGACTATCATTTTAAATAAAAAGCTAATTGTTATTTAAAATTTTAAAAGATAAAAAAATTAAAATATCATAAAATAAAAATTTTACAAATAGTAAAATTATATTATCAAAAGTTAGATTTTTTAAATTTTTAAATTTTAATTTAAAAATTTTAAATTTTTTAAGTAAAATAAAGAATATTTTAATTTTTAATTAAATAAGTAATCCAAGCAGATAAAATGGAGTTACATCCACCTCTTTTTTGACAAAATCGTTAAATAATTATTAATCAATAATTAGTTAAATAGGAAACGTATTTTTTCATGATAAAAATGAGATTAAGTGTCATTTAAGTAAATCTAAATGGAGATGATGTTTTTACCTGAATACTTATATCCTTAACCTTCAATTCAGATCTAATTAATACATTTAGTAATTTTGATTATTTTATTTGTTAATTATGTGTTCACTTAAATAAATTATTTATATTAATTATTGTTTGAGATTTTCATATAAAAAAAAAAAAATATAATGTCTTACAAATTTATAATTGGCAATTATAAATTTTAATAGAAAATTTCCTTATTAAATATAAATAAAAATTTTTTCTTTAGTATCACTTCAATTAAATAAAATTGTTAAATTAGTTTTAATGTTATTTTATAAATCAATAATATATAAAAAGATAAATAATATATTTTTTGATAAAATATTACTGTGAAAAGCACAGCATTTCTTATTCTATTATTTATATCATATGTAACATTTTTGCTAAGTAAAATGTTTATGGCAAAAGTAATTATATATATTTTGATATGTTCAAACATATCTTGAATTAGGATTGTTAATAACTGTTTTACTGGCTTTTGAATATTTCGTTTATTATGGTCTAAAAATACTTATATAGTGAAATAATTTCTATGTATCACAATTTAAATACAAAATTCAAGTATTTAGATTGTATTATGTAAAATGTAGGAATTAACTCATTTTTTTGTATTACTCCTTTAGGAGTAGTTATGGAAACTTTTCTTATTTAAAAATATGTACCTAATCCTCCTCCATTTGTTTACGGATCAGATCAATTCACGTGAGCAACCCAAATCCAATAGCCCTAATATTTTATAATACTCCTGTGGTTAAGAATTAAGATTTGAGAGTTTTGCTGAATTCTCTGGTTATAAACTGAGGATAACAAATGTAACGAGTGCATGTTTCAAATAAACTTTAAGAATGTAAAAGAATTTTTAAGTTGAAAAACTAAAAATCAAAGCTTTTCAAAAAGTGAAGAAAAGGACTTCCAAAACTCCGTGATTTTTTCTATGCCAAACATGCTCCTGTAATCCTTGGTGTAGCAATCTGTTTTGGAACTCAAGAGAGAAGACAAAAAATGATTTAAGGCTTTTCTTTAAGAAGAGAGAAGGAAAATAAAAACAACTGATTTATCTCATGCTTGCTTAGATAATTAGAAAGTATTAGAGAAACTATAAGGATACAGAGATCATTTATTTTCCCTTCTTTATGTTCCGTGGTATAAAGTTCGGTACTAAAGATTTATTTAGAATAAGATAATGATATTTTCCCTTTAAATTTCTTTAATTTTTGAGAATTTTGGAATATTACATGTTAGAATTCTTTTAATTTTTTTAGTTTCTTTGTTTTTTTTTATATAGAATTTAGTCTAAATAAATAATATAAAAAAAATAATAATTATGTTTTGGATAAAAAAATACTGTTTTCTCTTCATATTTACTTATATAACATTCCCTCCTATTTTGATATAAAAAAATACTTTCTTTCTTCAATTGTTAACTAACAATTGGTTAATGATTTTGTTAAAAAAATATGAAAATAATCCTGTTTGGCACATTTTAGTTATTCATTTAATTTAAAACTAAAATATTATTTGATTCACTTATTTTTTATTTTTTAAAAAATTAACTTTGATAATTTAATTTTATTATTTTTAATTATTAAATAGTTCTTATTTTATTTTAAATGTTAAAATAAAAATGTATGGGTGTATTTAAATTAAAAAATGACTGATTATTATTTAAATTTTAAAAAAATTAAATAAAATTAAAAAATAATAAAAATATGATATAAAAGGTTAATATTTTTATTCTTTTTAAATTTTAATTAAAAATTAAAAATTTATAATTATATTTTTAAGTAAAATAAATAATATTTTAATTTTTAGATAGTTATATAATTCAAATAAGTGAAATTGTGTTAGACTCATTTTTTTTTTAATAAAACTTTTTACTAATTATTAATCAATAATTAATTAAAAAATATTTTTTTATAATAAAAATAAAATTAAATATTATTTATATAAATATGAAAGGAAAGTAATTTTTACTCTTATATTTTTCATAAAATCAACCTGGCCCAAATGTAACAAGCTTTGAACCCAATCAAACCTCCTCGTAGAACTCCTGAATTTATTACCGCTGGAACAGCTTCAATTTTCGAAAATTTCCATTTCAAAAGCTCGCCTCCTCACCGTTTGGATCTATCTTTTCGCATGGCCCATTCCTTTTAAACCCCGTCTCCTTCTCTCTCTTCTCTCCCTGTCTCTCTCTATCGTCCTCTTCCCAAATCCACCACAGTAAGCTCTGAGAAGCCTGCCATAATGCCTCCAACTGACTCCGACTTCGATCTCGGAGTACATTCTCGCGAAACCCTAACCATGTCTTTATGCTTAAAAATTCACTTTTTCTACTCATTTTCTATGGCTAACTTGGTTTTTCTCTAACTTCTGCAGTCATCAACGCAGTCCAGCTTCGGAATCAGGTGAGCTCATTTTCGTGGTTTGCAATCCTAGGGTTTTATCCTTCTTACTTCTTTTTATTTTTAGTGAATTATACTGAATCTACGGCTCTGATGTAATGGCTTAGCGAGTATACATTTGCCGATGTGGGAAACTTGGACCATTGTGCGAAGTACCTGAATCAGACGCTCATTACCTTCGGATTTCCGGCGTCGCTTGACCTGTTCGCAAATGATCCGGTGTGCTTAGATTCTTAGATTTTGCGTTCGATGTATTGCATTGTGTTTACTTTTCTGCTGTTAAAGGTTCCGGTTCTGATTTGGAAATTTTCTGTTGTAGGTTTCGATTGCACGCACTTGCAATTGCGTTTATGCCCTGTTACAGCAGAGGCAAAGGGATATTGAATTTAGAGAGTCTGCTAATGAGCAGAGACAAAGGTATGTTTGTTTTGATCTAACGTTTTGTACTGGGGGTTGGATCTGTAGAATCAGACAAAGGAATCAAACGTCATTTGCCTCCTTCCATGAAATTTGTTGTTCCTAACATTAATGTAATCAGATTTTATGAAAAGGATTGTGCACATGTTCTTTGCCGTGAATATATATGTACATTCTAGCGTTTCATTTTTGCCATCTGATAAGTGTATCATTAGGATTAATTTGTGAAGCTCTGGCCAATTATATTGTTAGCATAGCGAGACATTTGGGAATAAAGCCCGATACACCTCCAGTTGTGAACTATGCACAATGGGGAAAACTATATTGTTGCATGGTCCATTGACATTGGACTGAAGAAAATTAACAGTGGAAGAACTAGATTGTTAAACCTTAATTAGCTTTTTTGGATTATCAATTTTTCTATTGCATAAAAGACAAAGTTTTTAATAGCCTACTTGGCTGCATTTTCCCAAAACTTTTCTGTTTTCTATGTTAAAGACTAGAAAATGAAATGGTATTGGTCTTGGAGAAATGAGTACCAAAACTTACCATTGTAGCACAAAATTGATATGTTTTTCGGAAATGCAAAGGAAAAAAAGGGAAATGATAAAACCATTGCATGCACATATGTTTCTTCTTCCATATGTCTCTGGACATTTATCCTGTAACTGTATTTTAAGTTACACTTGAAAGAAAAATGTGTTTGTATTTGTTTCTAGACTCTTGTCAGACATCTCAAGATTAGAGGCCAAAGTGGAGAGGCTGGAAGCCCAATTATCTGCAAAAGATAGGGAGATAGCTACAATGACCCGCACGGTTAGAGTCATAACTCAGAAGACTTTCGTTACTATCAATGAGGCAAAACTTCTATGTATATTGCAGGAGTGGTTCTGTGTTATCTTGATCCTCTTGTTGATTATATCTAAACGTTTATGTTCAGGAAGCTAAAGCTACTGCAGCTTTTAAGGCCCAAATTGAGAAGTTACAGCAGGAACGAGATGAATTTCAAAGGATGGTTATTGGTAATCAAGTAAGAAATCTTCTTCTTTTTACTCATATCTATCTTTTTATTAATTTTATTTTTATTTTTATGTGTTGATCTTATTTTTTCTTTGTTGTTGTGATAGCAAGTAAGAACTCAACAAATACATGAGATGAAGAAAAAAGAAAAAGAGTATATAAAGTTGCAGGTAGGGTTTACTCCTTAAGTTAGTTTTGGAAAAAAAATCCTACTTTTTAAAGGAATATTGAGAAAGTGGGAACCATATAATTAGAAAGCAAATGGCTAGGGAATTACCAAAGGATTGCATCTTTCTTGCAGGAGAGACTAAATCAAGTGCTAATGGAGAAGAAGAAGGAATCTAAGTCAGGCATGGAGATAATGAACTTACTCCAGGTAACTGCTTACTCCCTAATTTTTTGAGCTATTTTTTTATATAATAAATTGATTTCTCTAATTTTTTGTGTGTTCTGTGGCAGAAAGAAGGTCGACAACGTGGCACATGGAATGGGAAGAAGGCCGACAATGACTTCTATAAAAAGATTGTAAGAATTGTGATTGACTTCTAGAGTTGTATCAACAACTGAATATGTATCTTATGTGGTTGAATATGCTCATCAGATGGATGCTTATGAGGCAAAGAATCAGGAACTAGTGGCAGAGAATGCTGATTTAAGGGCATTATTACGGTCAATGCAGGTATGTTATTGTGTTTGGTAATTAATTTTACTATGACTTTTCTGCTTGCTTTTTGCCTATTTATTTGTCATTTATGGGTGTCGTAACTTTTTGACTTTGGATGGAAAATGTGGTCCAATTTGCATTTTAGTAGCATAGAATAGCTGGCCAATATTACATATTATATTTATTAGTGATGAAACTTGGATGAACTAAAACATGGAGTGGTTTAGGTGGTAGATTTTTTATTAGCTCTTCACCCTGAAGGATAGTTTTCTTTTTACAGTTAAGTAGATCAATAAACATCATGAACTTTCTTCTTTCAGAAATGGAGTCCTTCTGCTTGTTTAAGAAACGACTATATTCTGCCTTGAAAATCTGAAGTGGCCTGAGAAGGATGATATTCCTGGAGTAGGCTTTATCTGCTGCATTTTTTTGGAACTGTATAACTTAACCTCTATAAAATGGGATTTAGAACTATGATATGAATCTTAGGATGATAGAATAAATCTCTCCAGATGTATCTTAAGTAAAAGGAATACTTGAAGTGGAAGAACAGAAAAATGGCCGAAACAAAAAAAATTGCATATTAATGTCAGAAGATAGTGTGTTCAACAGAACTTGTAGCATTTTTATTGCTGGAATAACGGTTGCAGTATATTGATTGCTGGAAGTACTTGGCAATCTATGTTATATATTATCATTCTGATATGAATCTTGCCAACCATTATGTGGAATGAATAGTTTCAAAAATATATTGAGAACATACCTCACACCATGTTTCCAAATTGTCAAAAGAGAATCTCATTCTGCTTCATTGTTTTCTACTTCTAGTTGCTTGTCATTATGTAAAATCTTCTATAGTGCTCATAGCAAAATCTTCTAAAAATGTGCGTCCTTGTTCAGAGTTTGTCACTAGCTTCATCATTGTCAAGCTTGGTGCAATCCAGCAAGTTATCTTGCAATTTGCAATCTACCCAATTTTTGGTTGTGGTGGAAAAGTTTTTAGACATTTGTTGACAGTGAAATTTGTCCAACCTCTCTGAAACATGCATGGCATTAGTAAGTGTGACCTTTACTGTTGTCTGTTTGGTTTATTAGAAACGGATAAATTGTTGATGCATTGGGCATGTTGTGTTTCCATTCTTTTAGGCACTCAGGAAACATCTTCCAAGTTCAAAGAAACAGCTTGTGAGTTAACAACTAAACAAAGGGAATGTTGATATCCTATAGAGGGTTTTAAATTGGTATTAGAATCTTTTTGTATTTGTTTTTCAATATCTAGAATTTAGGGAATGATTTTTTTAAACATTTTAAATGTATTTTAACTTTAAAGATGAAAATTAACCACTAGTTTCATGCATCTGTACAAAATTTTATATTCTTTTTTGTGTTTTTGCCATCTGTACAAGACTTGATGAAATATTTATGTTCACATGTTCATCACCCTGTCTATTATTTGTAAATTGTATTTACAGTTATTCACTTCCTAACCTAGAAGTAGCTTATTATCTATGCACATGGTACTCCCTTTGTCCATCAACTTAAGTAAATTGTTTATGGAAGGCATATTAAGTAAATTAGTTTTCCTGAAATGGCTTTTTTTTTTTTTTTTGGAGTAATTGTGTTGGAACTTTTGATTGTGATTGAATTTAGATTTTGAGAAAAGCCATATGACAAAATTATTAGTTTCCAACTTTTGAATTTGAATCTGATCCTATGAAATGAGAAATTATTACATTAGAACTGTAGTAAAAAGTGAAGTATAATTAGCGTAAGAAATCATGTATCCTGTCTTATATGGTAGTTGGTTACAAAACGTTTAGGAGCACAAACAAATGATCTTGTGTTTTCTCATTTGCATCTTATTCTTTCATCATCGTAACCAATATTTTCTGACATCCAGAACAGTCTGTGCACCACAAATAAGATGGAGAAAAAGAGAACACCAGGTTTTGGTTAAGTGGCCAATTTTCCATGTTATCTAAATGCATGAGTTACCGACTAATAAAATCACCTTTGCTTTTCCTTTCTTTTTATTTCTTTTTCTTTTAAAGTTGAAATACAACTAATAAAAACTCCTTTGCTTTTCTTTTATTTTTTATTTCTTTTTAAAATTTCCTTACAGCTTTAGATTTGAAAAATTTTTGTCACTCCAGGGTACCTTTTGTGATCATTAGCTATTCCAACCAGCTGAAAATATGATTTTAACTGCTTGAGAAAATAAGAGAGAAGAGTTAACATAATTGTTGTCCTTTTTCATTTATTTTACAGGTACCATGCCACATAATGTCAAATCTACCTTGAAGATGGGAATTTATATTAGTTAAGCTGACTACCTTCTCCTAACCTTCAAGTCATTTAATGCCCAGTTTAAAAGAAATTTTTTGTAATAGCCTTTGCTAAGAGAAATACTATAGTAAACAAAATAGAAGTTCATAAAAATTAAAATAAAAAAATCAGAAACTGAAACTTTTCAGATTTAGGTGTGTCCTTGATGACATGCATTCAGTGATGAAACCTAAAAAAAAAAAAAAATGCCCTTCTTATATTATTCTTTCTGAAGATAATGTTTCTCATACTTGTGTATACTTAGTGCCATCCTTCTATATAAGCATGTGTGTGTGCGTGCATGTGTGTGTGTGTTAAACAAATATATTTTCATTGTATTATTTTTCTTGAATTGTTTTTCTTCTATTGAGGAAGCAAATTTCCTAGATAAGAGAAGACGGATTATGCTTCCACGCATGGTGTGGCACACTGGCAATAGTTTTTCTAATTGACCGTCTGAAGAATATGAAATACTCATAAATAAACATTTTAATTCTTCCCGAAGGCATCTCTTTGAATTCATCAAGTGTGAAACTAATTTAACATGCATATCATATTTGTGTTGAAAACAAATTTGACGTCTGTAATGAAATTGATAGGGTGGTGTTGTCTATATTTTAAAGTTTCTAAGTTATATCTCAATTGCAGGTGGATATGCGCGATTTCTTGAATGCTCCAAATGGTTTGTCCAAGCAATCGTCGCCTGTCAATGAGAGATTGGATGCTGTCGCTTCACAGTCCCCATTGGGTGGGAGGACGGTATGGCAGACTATCAGAGTGATTTACATGAATTTTCTTTTGGCGGTTCAACCATTATTTTGACAAGTAAGACTTATTGGAGTTCATAACTTATAGGATGTTTTTGACCTTCCATTTCACATGGCTCGAGATCAAATAGAAGAAAGTCTACGGAATAAAATGGCTTCGATAAAGGTAGTAAATTTCATTTTGTGTATGTCCATTGTTGATTACGTCCATTGTTGATTACTGTTGAAAAAGTCATTAATTTTACTGTTGAAAAAAGTCATTAATTTGGTATACTTTTGCTGCTTTTGAAATTGCAGGAGCGCATGCTTCAGTTACAAGATGCACAGAAAGGAGCAGAAGTTACTTCTGAAGCAACTGAGAGGGAGCTTGAGCTTGAAGCTCAATTAGTTGAGGCAAGGAGCATAATCCAGGAGCAGGTATTGAACTCTATCAGTAACATGAACAATTTGGATAAATTCAAACCCCCATGCCACGATGTATCTTGTATTATTTTTGGTTACATTACATGGATTGCTCAAGCAAGAGTATTTTTAAAGTTGTATCCTTCAGAAAACAATGTCACATATATTCACATTTACTGCTTATTATAAATATTTTGTTATTTTGATTTTAATTCTTCTCTACTTGTCTGGAGTCTGGACTGACATGTTCTTAATCAAACTTACGAAAAAAAAAAAAAAAAAAAATGAAAACATGAAGGTAATTTCTCAAAAGTTATCTAATTTTATATCTTAATCTACCTATTGTGGCAATTCTGGGAAATGATCTATTGTATTTTCAGTGATTTTCAATATTACTTTTGATGGGAATTTTGTGGTAATGCTTGTATTATTGATGTTTCATAAATTATGTATTTAACAGTGAGGAAGTGCTTGTTCGAGGGTCTGTGGTGATTCACTTATCAAACTTGAAAAAGCCGTATACCATGATAACCCTGTTATTAGTGTTCCTCAGACACTAGTAGGATTGGTCTAGAGTTGTAGTTGTGTAGGGACAGGTTCCAGGAAGGTGAACTGTAACTGAACTCATGTTTTGGGTGTCATTTGTTGCATTCTTGATCCCCCATATTTGCTACTGTATGATCCACCTACTCTCTGGCTCTTAAAATAGATTGTATCATGTAGGAAGCTCCTTGTCATTACTCCTGGCACTTGTTACTATGACTTTCCAATTATACCCTGAATTATTTGTGGCTCAAAGATGATTATTATGCAATGTGTTTTTCTTATTTTAATGCATCTAATTAGAAATACACCCTGGTTCTAATTGCAGGCATCTATAATGTCTAAGCATCTAGCCAAGTCCGAGAGGCCAAGGTATTGACTTGCATTTCAAAATTCTCTTAAAAAGATACGGATTACAGGAGTTATTTCAATTATGCAGGAGATTAAGTGGCCATTTGAGTGCAGAGAGGGATTCAATGATTTCATCAACAGCTGAGGTATACATTTAGAATGATGTGCATCTCTTATCTTGGCTATCTGAAGTCCTTGTTCTAGCTAGGTTCTTTATAGATAGGAAATAAGCTTATCTTAATTTATTCTTGTTTAGAAAGCGTGTAATGGAGATAAGAGTAGTGGTAATAGTCTGCCATACATAATAGAACTATTATTCTGCAATCATTGGTTTGGACATGGGTATGGACTGAACTGGAAGCATCATAGTACATACAAGTACATTTTGAGAAGTAAATTAATAAATACCTTTGATACCAATGTTTTCTCCTTTTTATATCCTACATATCATATATTAAGTTGGTGTCAACTTATATGTAGTTACATTTATATCATGATCACACAGACACAATGGCATACCAGGAATTCTATCCAGTGCAACAAACAACTAGTCTTTTGGTATTGTTATTATGATGTGTTTCAAGATATATCAATTTGTGATGTATGAGTTATAAAAAATCACCTTTAATTCTCGTAAGTTATCATTGAGATGAACATAATTATATAAAAGAAAACTAAGGGTTTTACGTAGTTGCTTAGTGGAGGGAAAATGGTCCAATGTTTAAAAATTCAAATTAACTGCCAACCTTTTGTTTATGGTTATATATTCTGCCAATGAGCGAAAGGGATTTAAGCATTTGCTAAAATGGATCATGAATGAACCGTTAGGGTTCATCTATTAAAAAAAAAATGGTTCATCAGTCTTATTATTAATAAATTGAATTTATGTTTCCATTCTATGTTGTTCCTGTTCAGGGGGTGTGAAATCACCAAATTGGTAATATTAAGAGTTGCTGTCCCTGCATCTGAACATTACAGACAGACATCTATGATAGAGACATAATTTGGTAATGTCTAGGATGACTAGATTTGTATTTTTCAAGGTATTGAAGTATATTTCAAGCTGTATGTTGATGTGATCAGTATCTAGCTATTCCTTTATATAAGCATTGCCCGGTTGTGTCTTAATTTGTAAGTGTATGCCTAATGACTATGATGATGGCATTCCAGCTGTGTATTAACCCTTGTAACCTCTGTATATTGATTGACTCGCCAGAACAAGTGAGATTCAAAGGGCCTGGACACCGGCCAGAGCTAGTAAAATTACTAATGAAAGTCAGGCTTATTTGTACCCCGTCTTCTGTTTTTATGACCAAATTCAGGAACTTTTATGACCAAGCTTGACTTCAGTGCTTTTTATTTTTCAGTTCGAATCTTTGATCTTTATTGGCCTTTTGAATTGCGTGCAGTTTTTAAGCCTAGAGCCTAAACTTGCTAGAAGTCGGTGTTTTGTTGTCTTTTGGATTTCAAAAGCTGTAAAAACTTGATTTTGGGCTTTTGCAGTTTAAAACTTGGGCACATAAGCCCGAACGTGGATGTAGTACTCTCGTTTTTCCTAAAAAGGGGCCAATTGAATGATTACAGTTCATGTTGCATGCTAATCTGAAGGTCCAGTAGCTTGGATAAAAAGCCTCCATGGTTGGTTGGTTTGATTTTGTTACTTTTGCTTGGTGTGTTTGCTTGCCATGAGAAGAGGTGCAATGTTTCTAGATCAAGCAGCTTCTCCTTGGATATCTTGACTTTTAAGTCAATCAAACTCGTATACATGCAAGGATTCTTGTACAAGGATGGCAAGAAGAGTTTTATTGGATGTTACCAATAACCAAAAAAAAGAAAAAAGTTTTTGGGTGAGTTTAACATATAATTAAATTGGAAAATTAACCTTAGAGGAGATCTGTTCAAACAACAAAGTAAAGGGGAGGTAATGCTTATTACTAAAATGGAGATCCTTGGAGTTTCAGAAACATCTCAAGGGGTCAGTTTGTCCTTAACCCAAGTAATGGGAACGACGGGCAGTGTCTTTTTTTCTTTTGGGGTCACATCGGCTAGTGTCTTTTTCATTTCTCTGGTGGGGTGTTGAAACAAACTCATCTAGCCTTTCCCAACCAAGTTGTTCCCCAAAAGTCCAGTTTTGGGTGCTTCCAAGTGCTCAGTGAATTGGAGGTTCAAACCTCGTGCTCCCTCTTGCCCTCGCAGACGCAAAAACAAACAGCAAAAAGCCTACACCTAAAATCTTGGTTGTTTCCGCGTGCTGGCGCAATGGCACATGCCCATACAAGTCAATGATATGTGCGATTAATTGATTACGAATGAAAGAACAATTAGATAATTAAACGAATCTAAACAAGTAGAAAATTCAATGAATCTATCTTTTCTTTGCAATGGAAGAGTATGCCATTGCAAGTTAATAGGACCAAACAAGTAAGCCTCAGATATCACAAGTCAAAGGGCCTCCGTTTCAATTAATAAATCAAACTGCTGCCTACGTGGCACATTCTTGTGGTGACAATTCATGGACTCTAACGAAGTGGAAGGTGGAAGCAAAGCTAGAGCCATGTCTTCAGGGTATGGTAATAGATAGTTGCATATGCATAGGATGACCATCCTAAGTTATTAATTTTATATCGTTTCTTTTCTTTTTTCTTTTTTTGAGAACACCTTTAGGAAATTTGAAATTATTTTCTTAAAATTTGAATATTTTTTTCAAAATTGAACTTAGAACTTAATTTAAATAATAAAATAATTCAACTCCTAGTCCTACTTCCGACGTATTTCCTCTCTAGATTTAGGCCTTTATTTTAAATGCAACACTATTTTTCAAGACGGTAATAGTTTCTTCCTTTCTTCTGAGGGTTGCTTCACAACGATTAAAGAAGGAAAAGTATAGAAAAACCATCCATCTAATGGCTGGAAGACTAGATCCTCAGCTCTCCAAGCAACAGTAGCATGTGCTTAAGTATTCCATTGTTGAACTTGAACCCACCATAAAGGGCAAAGTTTCTGCTACCGCTCCTCCCTCGCTTTCTCTCTCTCTCTCTCTCTCTCTCTCTCTCTCTCTCTCTCGCTATCATCTCAAATCAGCTGGAAATAAGAATGGAGTTGCAGGAAGACGATGCACAAAAGAGAGTGTCTGCAATTCAAGGTGAAGGGTTCTACTTCGACAGGCTTCTTCTGAGAGAATCCTCGTTCGGCAACTCGTCCCGTAAATATTACCGGAGCCCAGAGGGGGTGCCCTTCCAGTGGGAGATGACGCCGGGGACGCCCCTCCACCCACCGGAAAATGACGCCATCCCACCCCTCCACCCGCCACCAGCGGTGCAGAGCATGGCGCTGCCAAGGCCGCCGGAAAAACTCTCTGTTGGCGGATCCGAGCGCGGCGGTTCATGGAGGCGTGCTTGGTTCTGGACGGAGGCTAGAAGGTTCAGTTCATGGAGAAGGATCAAGCACGTGAGAAAGGGCATATCCAGGATACTGACTGTGACTAATTTAAAGCTTAAGATGAACTAATTTGATAATGGCTGGAGCTAAAAGAATTTTAAATTTTAACTGCTAGGATGTGAATCATGTGATTGAGGGAGGGCATTGATGTAATTTGCACTTGACTTTTACCTGGCCACTGTGGTTTGAATAGTGCGTACAGATAGATAAATTTAATAAGGAAAAATATATTTACAGATACATATTATATATGTAGAGTTTTAAACTTCTAGGGCTGTCAGTGCAATAAAAGAAGTATTGTCGATAGCAATTTCTAGACCTGTCAGATGCATTTTTTCTTTTCGGGATAATTAGTGGGTTAAGTGTGCACCCGCCCAACCCAACTCCACTCAACTCAACCTGCCCGCATGCACCCGCAATTTGTTAATTTATATAAATATTTACGTGATAATAGTTTAAAATTATATAATATGCTCGTATTTAGTCAAGTGATAAGTTACAGTATTAAAAATTTGATATCACTTAAATTGCCTATCATATATATATATATATATACTAATATTTTTATATAATTACATTTCAGTAAATGGATGTTCCCTTAATAAATAAATAAATTATTTTATTTTATTGGCAACAGTTTTATATAGAGTTTTAATTTAATTAGAGATGTATTTGATTTTTTTTCCCTCCTTTTTGATTGGTAGCTTCTTCCTAGCTAGGTATTAAATTTTTTTGTTATTTAATATTCTACTAACCAATTAATAGTTCATTTGTGTTAAATTTAATAGTCTCTTTTTTTCTTTATTTTAATTTATGGCTATCTCAGTAATTTTTGTTATTTGATTTAGGGTGTACTATGAGTTTTTAGTTTATTAAATAGGTGCTAGCAAGTATGTGTGTGTGTGTATATATATATATATTGCATAAATATAGAAATATTTTGTGTTAGATTCTTAAATCATATAAAAAAAGTTGATAATATGTTGAATTTAATATATTAATTTTTATTAAATTATATTTTCATTGAGTTTCATTTTTAATTAACCAATCTGCCAACCCGTCCACCAATCCGCCTACGTGTGATTAAATCAAATCGCTCAATTTAAAAGGATAAAATAGCAAGTGCGAATTTAATATTTTTACCACCTATTCATATCAGGTTGAATGGATTTCTTAATATAAATCTATTCAAACCTGCTCGTACTCACTTCTGTTGATAATGCCCAATGCTTGTTTGGATGATGAGAAATTTTCGAAATTGTTGGATTCGAACGGTCTTCACCTAGTAATTATCTAGCTCAAAGGCTCATTAAACTTTCATGCAGTTTTTCTTTACATGGAAGCTGATTTTCAAAATTTATGACAATGTTATAAATCATAACATGTTAAAATGATATTAAAAAATATTAATATGACATAATATAATATAATGAGAATTTATTTAATACAAATTTGATAGGATTAATTTTATCTTTATCATAAAAAAGTTTTTAATATTCTTTGTAAAATTTTAAAAATTTTAATATTACTACAAATTTAGTACAAATAAGGTACATGAAAATAAATTAGGCAAAATTATCAAGCTAGACAGATTGGTAAAATTTATTATAGGATATTGACCCAAAAGTTTACAAGAAAAAATATTGACTCAAAAGATAATTGGATTTCTTAAAATACCTGTCTACACTTTTTCACACCCAAATTACAAGCTTATGTTTATGAAATTATAAGTATATTTTTCAAAACTATATTTATAAGTTGTCTATATGTAAACTTACGAAGATATTTTTATAAAATTATAAGCATATTTCTGTAATTTAGGTAATTTAACTATTTAGGGAACAGGCTATAGTAGTGAACTCGCGATACTTTGATAGAATCACATTTGTAATATTACGAAGATATACTTGTAATTTATGAGAAGAATAAGATTTGTATGAATTTTTTGTGTTCATGACATTCTCAATTGATGAATGTATATACAACCTTTTAGTATACATAAAAGGAAGATCTCTAATCAAATTCTTTAATTGATTTACATAATCCATGAACATAGAAGGTGAATATAAACAAAATCATAATCTCCAAATATGGATACAATCTCAACACTCTCCCTCAAGTTGAAACATATAGATCATATGCACCAAACTTGCTACAAATGTATCGATTTCTTGGATCTTGGAGAGTTTTTGTAAAAATATTAGCCAATTGATCATTTGAATTAACAAATTCTGTAATGATTTCTTTAAACAAAATTCTTTTCGAATAAAATGGTAATTAATTTTCTATGTGCTTAGTTCTCTCACAAAAAACAGGATTTGAAACTATGTGTAAAACAACTTGATTGTCACAATATAACCTCATATACTTGATAATCCCAAACTTTAACTCTTTAAACAATTGTTTTATCCATATCAATTCACAAGAAGTGGCTGTCATAGATTGATATTTTGTTTCTCCACTAGATTGTACTACAACATTCTATTTCTTATTTTTTCATGACACAAGATTACCACCAATAAAAACACAATATTTTGAGGTAGATTGTCTATCACAGCCCAGTCTACATAAGAGTATCCCACAATTTGAGTATCTCTTTTATCTTCATATAACAACCCTTGTCTTGGAGATTTCTTAATATACCTTAAGATCCAAACAACTGTGTTTGTAACATCCAAAACCAACTTCAAGAAAAAGAACAAGAAAATAAAAAGAAAAAGAAAAGAAAAAGAAAGAATAAAAGAAGAAGAATAATTCTTAAACCACTTTTGTTGGGTTTTAATTTTATTTAGAGCGTATATTGAGGAATTTGGGAAGGTAAGAAGTGTTTTGGAAGTTTTGGAAGAAATGAAGCTTTTGTAAAAAAAAAAAAAAAAAAAAAAAAAAAAAAAAAGCAACGAAGCGCGCCGCGGCGCGGTGCTTGCTGGTTTACCGCGCCATAGCGGGGCCGGGCACTACAGCGCGGTGGCCACTGGAATTTGGCCGCTGCAGCGCGCTGGACCGTGCTACAGCGCACCAAACACGGATTTTTGCCCATTTTCATAAAAATTTGGTATTTTTAATCTCTTTAAGGACCCCTAAACCCTAAACACTAAAAACAAAGATTTGGAAGATATTCTAGGGTACCCAAAATTTATCCAAAAATTAATTAGGATTAATTTTGAGGGTAATTTTTAATGAAGGGCAAGATGGTCATTTGACTTGAGGGATGGTTTTAAAGTTGGGGGAAAGCTTTCTAGGGCTCATTTTCGCCCAAATAGAGAGAGGAAGAGAGGGAAGGAGAGAAAGAAGAGAAAATGAAGAATAAGGTATGTATTTTGGTCCAATCTCAAACCCCCTTTGGTTTTTCTTCAATATTTCTACATGTTTAGTTTCCTTTTTTCGTTTTATAGCTTTTAATCGGTGTAGATTTTGTATTTAGATGTTATTATGTATTGTAGAGAGAGAAAGTGAGTTTACCCTCACCCATGAGATATTTTTCTTAAATCTTGTTTATTCTTGTTAAAGTAATCTTAGATGTTATTTTATTTGAGGATATTTATGTTGTTATGGTTGGATTAAACTTTGAATGAAGTGATTATAGTTGAAATGTGAGAGAAATGGGTGAGATGATGTTGAAATGGAATAAGGGCATGTTTGGTTAGAGATGAAATGGGGAAAAACGAAATTAAAGGTATGTTTGGATGGAATCCAAAGATTAGAGAGAAATTAAGGGCATGTTTGGATGAAACCCAAAGATTAGAGAGAAATTAAGGGCATGTTTGGATGGAACCAAAGGTTAGAGAGAGATTAAGGGCATGTTTGAATGAAACCCAAAGGTTAGAGAGAAATTAAAGGCATGTTTGAATGGAACCCAAAGGTTAAGAGAAAATTAAGGGTATGTTTGGATGAAACCCAAATGTTAGAGATTGAGGGAAAATTGTATTTATACGTTATAGGGTATAGATATTGTTTTCGTATGGTGTTTTTAGGGCTTGTCTCTCATGTTGTGTATCCCCTTGTAGGAGAGGATACTCCAGCTACTACAGACCCAGGACTTACAGCTTTAGGAGTACCCTTGTAAACTCTTTTTGCAAGGTGAGTGGGAATCTTCCTAATCTTAGTTTATTTCCACAAATTATGATTTACAATGAACAATGCTATTTTCAAACTCAAATATATGTTGTTACTGAAAACATGGGAAACAGTCCAGCTATGTTATAATTTCGAGTATATACTTAATTGTATGGTTTTCATGAATTTATGTTATTTTGGTGCCTTAGCACCCAGATCATGATGTCGGGCAGCTATCTGGGGCAGGTGACGGTTCTACGTGTATAACATATATGTATGTTTATTGTCCCTAATGGGAAAGGGACCATGCGCCAAAGACTGTGTTAGCTTGGCCGGAGATTGGCGGCCCCTAGCGCGAGCTACACGGTGTAGTAGCGCCCGACATATTTATGTTTTGCCCAATGAGAGCCCATGTTATGTTTTATGATTTTACTGCCCCCAGACACCTTCGGTTGTGCACATCCGACAAGAGTATATATGTGAATATGATTATGTAATATGATTTTTATGATTTTTCTATGATGCCCACGAAGACTCCTATGATTCATGCTTATGCTCTCTTATGTTTTATGACTTGCAAAAATAACAATTTAGCTTTGCATTGTTGAAAATTCAATTATTATGCCTCATGATGTGAAACTCTTCAAGAATGTTTATATTGTTTAAATTGATACAAAAATTGACTGTTTCCACTGGGATTAGTTTGATTACCATTCACTGGGACGTTGGTCTCACCTACTCATTTTTCCCCCCTATAGATGCTAAGACATTAAGTTAGACTCTCGGTATTCATTTTGCTCATGTTTTGTTTTGCTCACGTACTAGCACCAGGTGGGCCAGGCTGCGAGGATCTTTTTGATTATGTTTATATAGATTGGGATGAGTCATGTATATTGGGAGGTTGTCTTATTTTTTTTAGAGAATTTTTAAGTAATATGTGATGTTGAGGTCTTATGAATGAATTACTATTGGTTAAGCATATGTGATGATTTTTGAGCATAGCATGATGTTAGATGATTAATGGAAATGTATTACAGGATAATTTATGCTTAAGCTATGTATTGGATGAGTTATTGCAAGCTATGATAGTATTGTGAAGTTGATGATGTTTTAAGCAGGTACTCAGACATAGGGCCCTTGAGGCCAACTAGAAAGGGTTACAGTAGCCGGCATGCTGCCGGATTTTACCCGGCGATGTGTTGGTTATTGCCCGGCTGTCATACCCCTTGAGTTGTAAATGGTTGGGTGTGACAGTGTTCCAATGGTCATATTGTAGGGATTGCATAAACTGACTTACAACACTTACTAGAAAAGAAATATCAAGTTTAATAATAATCAAATAGTTTAGTTTACCAATTAATCTTTTGTGTCTACTAGGATTTGAATATGACTCTCCTTGACCTAGTAATAATTTGACATTTGGATCCATGAGACCATTAATAAGTTTATAGTTTAGCATTAATTTCCTCTAGTATATCCAGGGCATATTTTCTCTGTATAATAGTAATAATACCATTCTTAGATTAAACTACTTTAATACTAAGAAAGTATTTGAGTTTTCATAAATCTTTAGTTTGAAAGTGATGAAATAAATGTTCCTTCAACTAAGATATCTTGTTAGGATCATTACTAGTAATAACTATATCATTTACATAAACAATTAAATAAACACATTGGTTAGATGAAAAATGTTGATAGAATACTGAATGATTATATTTATTTTGTATCATACTAAAACCTAGACAACAGCCCTAAACTTTCCAAATCAAGCTCATGAAGATTGCTTTATCTCATATAAGGATCGTCGTAATTTGCATACTAAACCTGATTTCCCTTGAGCAATAAACATAGGTGGTTGCTCCATGTATACTTCTTTTTCAAGGTCTCCATGAAAAAATGCATTTTTAATATTTAACTAATATAAAGGCCAATGTCCAATAGCTACTATCCTCAACAATACTGAACATAAGCAATTTAGCTACTAGAGAAAAGGTACCATTGTAATTAATATCATAAACCTGAGTATATCCCCTTAACGACAAGACGTGCTTTAAGACGATTAAGTTTCCCATTTGGGCCAACCTTAATAGTATACACCCATTAGCAGTCAACAACAGTTTTATTTAGAGAAAGATGAACTAAATCCTATACACCACTGTGCTCAAGAGTAAGCATCTTATCAAGCATAGCTTGCTTCCATCTTAGATGAGAAAGTGCCTCACTGATATTGTTAGGAATAGAAATAGAAGACAAAAAAGACACAAAGGCATAATATGTGGGAGATAAGTGATGAAAACTCGAGAAATTACAAATGGATGAGGATTTCTAGTTGATCGATTACCTTTCAGAAGAACAATAGGAAGGTTATTAAGAGGTTCAAATAGCTTTGTAGTAGGTAAAGACATTGAAGTAGGCAATGATTCACTAGGATGATCTTTAGTGTCAACTCTAGGAATATCCACTCGTGGTTTACATTGATATGTAATGAGAGGTTGCGGTGGTGGACTTGGACAGGTGACCTCGGATGAGGGATATGACACCTGAAATGGAGATAAAGGAAGACCAAAGTAGCGGATAGGTAAGACTTCAAATATAATATTAGTCTCAATGGAAGAGATGAATTGTGGATTTTCTTCAAAAAATGGACATTAGCAGACATATACCAATGATGAGTGATAGAAGAATAGCAACGATACCCTTTTTGTAACCTAGAATAGCCAAGAAAAACACATTTGACAGCATGTATAATTAACTTATTTTGACCAGGAGAAGTATTATGAACAAAACAAGTACATCCAAACACATGAGGAGGAATATAAAAAATGGACTCTTAGGATGAAAGATCAAATAAGGGACTTGGTTATTAAAAGCAAATGATGGCATGTGATTAGTCAGATAACAAGTTGTTAAAACAACATCACCCTAAAATGTAAGTGCATATTTGCATATAATAACAATGTTCGAATAGTTTCAATAAGATAACGGTTTTTTCTTTCTACTATTCCATTCTATTGGGGTATGTGAGGACATGTGGATTGATGTAAGATATCATGAGAAGACATAAATGCAGAAAAAGAATTTAAAAAATATTCTTTTTCATTGTCATTGCAAAGTATCTAAATAGTCTTCCTAAATTGAGTTTGAATTTTAGTACAGAAGGTTTGAAGTATGGAAAATAACTCAGAATAATCTTTTATAAAAAAAAATAACCAGGTATAATGAGAAAAATTATCAATAAAAGTAAGAAAATATCTAAAACCCAAAGAAGTAGAAACTCAGCTGAGAACCCAAATATCATAATGAATAATAACAAAAAAAAAAAGATTTAGTTTGACTCTAAACTTTCCTTGGAAAGGAAGCACAAGTATGCTTTCCAAGTTAACATAACTCACTATCTAACAACTTTAATTTTGTAAGACTCAATTCCATTTTCTTTAATTTAAATAAACTGGGATGACCAAGACATTTGTGGAGATTTAGCAATAGTACAAACAAGAGGTAGAGATGATTTGAGATACTAAAGTCCATGTGACTAATGCCCTACTCCAATCGTCTGTCCCATAACACGACCCTGTAGAACAGATGAATTAGAATCCAAGGTCACAGAACAATTGAGGCAATGAGTAAGTTGACTAAGAGAAATTAAATTGCAAGGACATCTAGGTATAAATAATACTGATTTCAAAGACAAGGATGTAGTCAATGAAACATATCCAATACCTTCAGTAGTGACTTTGGAACCATTTACTAAGGTGATAAACCAAGGAAAAGTAGGGGTAGAAAGAGAAGTAAAAAGAGAATGATTACCAACTACTTGATTGGAGGCACCAGAATCAAGTATCCAAGGACTTAGAGTAGTACTAGAGATACAAACCGTAGATTTACTTGTATGAAAACAGTGGCGGTGGAAGGTTGAGTTTGCTTAGCTGCTTTCAGTTGGAGAGATTCTTAAAACTCTGTTTTTGAAATTGATATGGACTGTCATCTTATCAAGTCTTTTCTCCTCTTTTTGAACATGTTCAGACTTAGCAACATTAACATTTTTCTTAAAAAATCCATGAAGTTAGCATGTGTCTTGAGTATGACCCATCCTCTTGCAATAACACGACCTCCTCGACCTCATTTTCCTCCTTGATTTCCACATCCACCATGAGACCCCAAAATAGTATCATGGCATATGTTTTGGTTATGTTTGTGTGTGGACTAGAGCTCCTTTTGGTGAGGGAACTCTCAAAAGTTGAGTAATTAGATTTTTTATTGTAGGAACTTCTTGTCTAGTTAGAATCTGGTCACAAACATGCTCAAAATCAGAATGCACACAATAACAACATACAAGTTGTCCAGCTTTGTTAATAGGCATTGATGATTATCAACTTGCAAAATTTTTTTTAACTCTTTCATTGTAGCTTGTAACTGAGTGACAATAGTTGTTATGTCACGATCTAGTTGTTTGAGAAAGGCCAACTTTTGAGTAAAGTCATAAAAGTGTTGAATGTCATTAGTGAATACACTTTGCACCTTGTTTCAAAAAGTGTGACATGTTTTAAAAGTTCTAAAATTTACCAAGATGGTTGGCTTTTATAGATTGCCAAGTAAGGCACATAACTAGTAATCAAGTTTCTCCCATTAACTGCTATGTTTAGAGGAAATATCAGTTATTGATTTTTCAAGATGATCAGAAAGACCTTGACCAAAAAACTGGATTTCCACATATGTTGACCATGCCAAATAATTTTCACCATTTAATTTCTCACATCTTGTCCCATATCGATTTTTGATAGTAATCTAGTCTGATATATAAGAGACTAGAAACTATTACTAAATAACTTGGGCTTAAGTATTTTGGGCCAGTGGTTTAGGCTCAACAAGTTGTTCAGGCCAGTAGCTCTCAAGTTGTTACTAATGGTATCAGAGCAAAACAATCTTCAGACCTGTTTTGTTTGGATACAAATATTGATCTCTGACTTGACAAGGACGTCAAGTGTTTAAGTGGGGAAAATTGTGACATCCCATCCCACATCGATTTTTGAGAGTAATCTGATTTGGCATATAAGAGACTAGAGACTACTACTAAGTAACTTGAGTTTAAGCACTTTGGGCTAGTGGTTTAGTGTCACACCATAACTGGGACATGTGATCGACACTAAGACTGGCTTTCTAACCCTAGTAAATCTCTGATCAAAAATAGAATACAAACTCAAAGAAACCAAATATCATAAAATCTTTAATATATCTCAACTCTGTTTGAGAAATGAACTGGAAAAACTCTAAAATACGATACAAGTATTAATAGGAATGTCAAGCCATACATCAAATTCGGCTAGGCAGGAAAGGGGTTACTTGATCAGAAACTCAAACCCTCGCTACGATTTGGAAAATATAAAAGGATGAGTCACGAAACCCAATAAATGATAATACAGACTCTAGTCATGCTGGGACATACATCGTAAAGCATACCAAAAATACACATATAAGTATACAGTGAGTAACTTAGTCAGATTATCAAACAAGCCATAAGAATATGCCTTATGTTATCAAAGCACAATTTATTGATTTAGGCATATGAGAATATCTTCTCATTTGAGAAATCACATCTCCCGATAGAGTGTACATGTCGAAGGAATCACATATCACATCAGAACTAGAACCAGAATCAGAATATCAACTCACGATAGAGTATACCATGTCAGAGGATTCCCATATCACATATCACATCAGAATTGGAACCAGAATCAGAATATCAAATCACAACAGAGCGTATCATGTTAGAGGATTCATATATCACATATCACATTAGAACATAGGGATCCCATATCAGAATTAGAATTAGAATCAGAACCAGAATTTAGAATAACTCCCGACATAGATTTTCAGAAAACAGTTATAATAGAGGCATGAATTTCAATTAAACATCTATTTTTAAATAACTCACTGTAATTTCAAAATAAACGAATATTTGTCCTAATTTTAACTTCTCAAATCAACAATCATATCACATTACATTCCAAAATAAAATAAACATGCATAGAATAAGTACTATCACTCACAGTCTAAATCAGAACTGAATACTCGAAGTATTGAAAATGAGCTCATAGATCAAAGCATGTCTCCTCTGGAGTATCTACAATCACATTATTATATAATCAAAACCAAAACCAGTCTTCGCCCACTTACGACTTTAATTACCCAAAATGGACCAGGGCCCCTTTTTAGGATCTTAGCACGCATCCTGAAGCTTATTACTAGCTCCTAAACTTAAAACAAACCTTTCCTAATACTAATTTTATGTAAAAACTCTTAAACATGGTCGAGCAGGTCTCGAGTACCCTTAAACCGGCTTGGTTTAGCTTGAATTGACCTAATCCAACCTTGAAAACTATCGAACCAACCATATTACTGGTGAACCGACCATGAACCATCATTAAAACCATGGAACCAGCCATGAATCGGACTTTAGACCATTAAACCAACCTCAAACCATACTTAAAACCATTGAATCGGCTCCAAAACCCAATGAATCGAACTTAATTCCCATTAAACCGACCCAAACCAACCCCAAAACCACTAACCCATCCATGATCATGTCTTAAACAACCTAAACTAGGCTCAAACAGCTCTGAACTAGTCATTACATCATTGAACCGGACCATAGCAACATTGAACCGGTCACTAATAGACTTGAACTGGCTTAATTCAAACTTTTGCACACTGAACTGGCCTAAAAACCATTGAATCGGTGATAAAACACACTGAACCGACCATAAAACCCCATGAATTGGCTTTAAAACCACTAAACTGGACGGAAAACAGCTTGAACCGGCCACCCAAAATCCTAATCCCTTAATTTTTATGTTGAACCGGCCGTAAAACAGTTAGGTAATTTTATTACCTTTCTAATCATATATTGAATCGACTGTGAATCGGTGTAGAAGTCCTTTAACAGGTTGGTTTTCCTTTTATGCTATTTTCTATTTATTTTTTTGATTATTTAATTACTTATTGATCCGGATCTGGACCAAACCCAAAACCCACACCCAACTCATTGATGGCCTAGTCCACTAGTCGTGGCCCAAGCCCTTTTTAAGTACCCAGCCCAGATTCTAACTGGGCCAGCCCATGACCTAGACCAAACCAGCCCAATACCTAGTCCAGCTTATTTGGCCAGACCTGGGTTCAAGAATCGGGTCACCTATGACCTGAATTACCTGTAAATGACCCGAAAACAACCTTAATCCATTTTCCATGAAATTGAATAATCAAATGGACGAAATATCTCACGATTTTCGAGTATGTTGTTCGCCTCAACTAGTTGACCAAGAGATGGTGGCTTTGATTTAGCTTAAAAGCAGCTTTTCTAGGCTTAATTTTGGCTTAAATCGGTCAGAAATGGCGAATAAACACCGACGGGAAGAACTTAAAAATTGAAACACTTCGAGATGGCTTTTCCTCAAATTGATTGAGGGGTTTTGCTCATTTTGAGCCGACAATCCAGAATATATGCTCGTTTTATCGAGCAAAGGTCAAAATTAGCGTGAATCGTCATCCAAAGTGTCGGGCGTGCTTCCACTATTGTTGACTTGCAATCAAGTCCCAGAACTATTTGATTTTTAACAATCAAGTCCTTGAGCTCTTAACAGAATCTGATCCAATCCTTGTTAATTTTATTTTAGTCCTTAAAACTTTTAATTTCTTCAATTAAACCCTTTATCTTCCAAAATCAACCTGAAACCTTTTTATTCTTCCAATTAAGCCCTCGGGCTATAAAATTAACTTAAAAATTTTATTAAAAATCTGGGATATTACATTTACGCTCAACAAGTTATTCAAGCTATTAGATCTCGGGTCATTACTGAACTGGCCGATTTTCTATTTTCTGCTATTTTTCTTTTTATTTTATTTATTTTCTTTTGTTTGGATCTGGATCCCAAATCTGGATCCTACCCATGGCCGGACCCCAGTATCTAGAAGGGTTTAACTCCTTTACTGGCCTGGCCTGTTGGCCATAGCCCAAAGTATTATTTCAATTTTTTTTCTAGCCTGGACACTTTGCCCGGCCCACGATCCACTCCAAATAACCCAATTCTAACTTCACTACAAGAAATATGGGGATTATGGACGCAATTTACCGATACAAAACATTTTGTTGGTGTACAGACAGCATTTCCGACGCACAATAGCGTTAGCAACATTTCCGATGTAATTATTGACACAAAAGTGTATCAAAATAAAAAACTAAATTACCGACACAAAATTATGCGTTGGTAAAGAATAAAAATTAAACAATATTTTACCGACGCAAACTCTTGTATCGATAACATAAAAAAAAGGAAAATAAAAAATTAAATTTACTAACACAAAGCTTGAGTCGGTAGTTCGGGTAAAATTACCAATGCAATATGTGCGTCAATAATTCATGCAAAATAATTAAAAAAATATTTTTTAAGCGTTTATCGACGCCACTTTGCATCGGTAATGTTACCGACGCATTTTTGCGTCGGTAACGTTATTGGGATTCAAAATTGCGTGGTCTTCAAGGGACAATTACTAATGCAATTGCGTCAGTAATTTTAAAATTTGCGTCGGTAATTGATTTTACATTGTTTGAGGCACAAAGTTCGAAGATTACTGACGCAAATTACCGGCGTAGTGCGTCGGTAATTTGTCTATATCACGGCCCCTCACTTGACTTCCATTTCGCTCTCTGTTCTTTCTCCCATTTCGCTCTCCACTACTCTTCTCTCTCTGCTTTCCTCTACTTTGTTTTCTTCATCATTTGCTCATCTCCATTCGGTTGCCGCTTGTTCAATCATCACCACCGCCGCACCGTTGCCACACCGCACTAGTACAATTGCTTAGTTGGTTTTTAGTTTTTGTTGTTTATGTGTATCTTCAACAATTATGTGCATCTTCAACGGTTTTCTTTCCAATTTTTTTTTGTTTAGTTTAGTTATATACATATTTTTTAATTATACTTAAATTGGGCTGGATCAACCCACCCCCATTGGCCCTTCGAGCAGCATGGACTGGGCTAGTTGGCCCAGCCCCGCCAAGCACTGGGTTGGCTTGCCCCAACTGGGCCGGCCAACCACTGGGACGGGCCGGCCTAGCCCAGCTGGCCAGCTGGGCCGGCCTAGTGGGCCTGAAAAAATAATAATTTATTTAAAATATTAATTTAAAATATTATTAACAAAGGCCTAATAAATAATATTAATTTAAAATATTATTTAAAAAAATAAAATAAACTTATGAAATAAAATGTTATTATAATATTTTTTAATAAAGTATTTTTAAAAATTATGCTAGTTTAATACATTAAAATATTATATAATGGATTGAAATAATATTTTAATTATTTATTTAATGACTAAAGAAATATATTTTAAAATATTAAATAATAAATATTATAACTACAAATTTAATGAATTAAAAGTCAAAATTAAATAAATTTATTGTTTTGTAATGTTAATCCAAAATATTGTTTAATGATTAAAGAGATATATTGAAAGTAATATTTATTAAATATTATAACTATTAATTTGTTGAATTAAATTTCAAAATCAAATAAATTTAATGAAATGAGATATTATTATAATATTATTTAATGTATAAAAATATTTTTTAATGATTAAAGAGATATATTTCAAAATAGGTTTAATAAATATTATAACTAATTATTTAATGCTTTAAAATTCAAAATCTAATAAAAGTAATTCCAAAAATTAATTTAATTTGTAAAAAATCAAATAAATTAATATCTCAAGAAGTGAATTTTTTTTTACTCAGCATGAAAAAGTAAAGTTCTAAAACACATATAATAATAATAATACTTATAATAATAGTAATGAATTAAATTTAAAATATATTCAATAAATTTTTAAAAAATAATAAATTAAATCAAACCAAATCATGTTTTAATAAACCAAATTTTTAAATTTATTCAATTTTCTGTCAGAACATTTAATATTCTGTTTGAATTTAAAAACTTAAAAGCCTTCTAAAACATTAAATTAAGATTATTAGAATAAAAAATTCTTGTAATAGATCCAAAAATGCAAGCCTTCTAAAACATTAAATTAAGATTATTAAAATAAAAAATTATTACAGTATAGTATTAATAATATATTATAAAAAACACACCGTATCGTAAACCAAGGTAATTGTGTAAAGAAAATTTGACATAAATCACAAAAAGTCAAATTAATCATAGTGATGAAATAAATTTTTGGAATCGTGTTGTATTTAAGTAGCTATATAATTGATTTGATGACAATAAAATTTTGAACGTTATAACAAATAAAACATATTTTTGTTGATTATTCATAGATATGGAAATTCCATAATATCATTGGTGGATGTATAATATGCTTTATACGGGTAGAAGGGGATTGAAACTGGAATTTGTGAATGGTGTTGATAAGTTCCTTTCGTATGTTTGCCAATAACTGAAATTCATAAGAGAGAGGTTGCTTAGGAGTCCTTGTTGTAAATGTAAATGTTTGAAATATTTAGAACCTAATACAGTTAAGGTTCGTTTTTATCAAAAGAGATTTATGGAAGGGTATTGGTAATAGATTTATTATGGAGAGGAGGCCAATGTTGAAGTAAATTATGATGTTATTGGTTATTCGGGTAATTAACCCAAGAATCTAAATAGATACCAGGAGATGATATATAATTCTAGTAAGCTTTGAGTGTTATGCTCATTTTGAGCAGAGAATGAAGGATGCTCCTAGTGTTGATGCTCAAAAGTTTTTTAACTTACTGAATGCAACAAATAGACCATTATAACAGGGGTCTCGTCATTCTGAATTGTCTGTTGCAACTAGAATAATGAGCATGAAGTTTGATTGGAATGTTGCCCAATAGTGTGTTGATTCAACGGTTGAGCTTATGCATGAGACAAATCCTATGGAAGATATTTACATACCTCAATCTTATTATGAGGCTAGAAAATTGGTGTCAAAGTTAGGGTTGCAAGCTATGAAAATTGATTGTTATGAGAATGGTTGTATGTTGTATTGCAAACATGACATTGATGAACTTTAATGTAATTTTTGTCAGAAACCAAGGTATCAATCAT
Organism: Thlaspi arvense; assembly: GCA_911865555.2. Classification (NCBI taxonomy): domain Eukaryota; kingdom Viridiplantae; phylum Streptophyta; class Magnoliopsida; order Brassicales; family Brassicaceae; genus Thlaspi; species Thlaspi arvense. The sequence goes on from CAJVSB020000224.1 coordinate 39,871, forward strand.
GTAGAGTAGGAAGGGAAAATTTAAAAATGTGACAGTAAAGTCAATGCATTATTTGCCACTTATTTCAAGATTACAAAGGTTATGTGCATCAATGAGTTCTTCACTTCATATAAGATGACACTATGAAAATAGGTGACCTCGGGGTGTTTTGAGCCATCCATCAGATGGGGAAGCATGGAAGCACTTTGATGGAGTATTTCTTGACTTTGCAATTGAGCATCGGAATATGAGGCTTGGATTATGCTCTGATAGTTTTACTCCAATTAGTCAGTTGTCCAGGTCATATTCTTGTTGGCCTGTAATTGTTACTTTTTATAACCTTTCACCAGAAATATATATAACAAAACCTTATATATTTTTGACATGTATTATACTTGGTCCGAAAAATCTCACAAGCACAATTGATGTTTATTTGCAGCTTTTGGTTGATGAATTAAAGTTGTTGTGGCATGTAGGTGTTTTGACATATGATGTTTGTACAAAACAAAATTTTATGCTACGTGCAATTATAATTTGGACAATCAATGACTTTCCTGCATATGGAATGTTGTCTGAATGGATGATTACTGGTAAATTTGATTGCCCTTATTGTATGGAGAAAATAAAAACTTTTACTTTAAAGCACGATAGTAAGAATTCATGATTTGACTGTCATCGTCAATTTTTGCCATGTGATCATGTATTTAGGAGGAATAAAAGAGATTTTATAAAAAGTAGGTTGAGACTGATAAGCTGCCACGTAGACTATCTGGTGAACAATTGTGGGATAGAGTTTGCTCTCTTTCCACAGTGGCTGAGCATGGTCAATCTAAATTACCGAGATACGGGGTATATCATAATTGGACTAAGCAGAGTATATTTTGGGAGTTTCCGTATTGGAAAATGCTTTTGATTGGCATAATCTTGATGTGATGCATGTTGAAAAAAATATTTTTGATAATATCTTTTATACTGTAATGGATATCAGATTGAAAATAAAAGATAATATTAAAGCAATGATTGACTTGGCAGAGATTTGTAGGCGACAGGACATGGGACTTGTCACGTTGCCTAATGAAAAAATTGTGAAATCGAAAGTAAAATACAGTCTAACTGTTGATAAAAGAAGAGTTATGTGCAATTGGGTTAGAGAATTGAAAATGACAGATGGATTTGCTTCGAATTTGGCAAGGAGTTTTGATCCACAAATAATTAATGTACATGGAATGAAAAGCCATGTTGTCATATATTTATGGAGTGCTTACTTCTGATTGTTTTCAATTTTTTACCTGATACTGTGTGGAAACCTCTTACAGAATTAAATCAGTTTTTTAAGGATTTATGCTCTACTACACTTAGAGATGAGGATTTAATGCAACTAAAGCAAAATATTTCAGTAATATTATATAAACTTAAAAGAATTTTTTCACCAGCTTTATTTGATTCAATGGAGTATCTAATTGTACATCTTCCATATGAGGCCATAGTTGGGAGCCTTGTTCAATATAGATGGATGTATCCATTTGAAAGGTAATTTATTAAATGGTTTTATTCCAATTTTTTTGGGTATATTCGTGACATAATTGTAAAGAATAATGCCATTTAATGTTTTAATTTATATATTTTAAGGTATATAAGAGAGTTTAAAAGATCTGTAAAGAATAAAGCACGAGTTAAGGGTTCTATATGTGCGGCATACTTGGCTCGTGAAATTTTGTATTTCACTTCATATTATTTTGAGGCCGGTGTGTTGTCTTTTAGAATGAGACTGCCTCGAAATGATGATGGGGGTGTGAGCAGTGGTCTCCCAACGCTCTCAAATTTTAATCAACTTGGTCGTAGTTTTAGAGCTTGCGCACATAGATACTGTCAAAACAAGAGATGTATTTTGTAACTTTGCACGTTTTTCTAAATTGTAATGAAGTACAACCATTCATTGAGTAAGTTTTACTTCAATATTATTCGAGTTATTTTTATTTTTTTTTATAGATTGGTACGTGATGTAGTGTTTTTTTGTTTGATTTGTAGTTTTTTTTTTTTTTTACATTTGAATGGCATAAGTCAAGAAGATGCTGGAGCACAGATTCAAAATGAATTTCCCATCTGGTTTAAGGCTTACGCAAGTATACCATTTACATATGAAGTAATGATATTATTTTATGTAGTTAACTTTTTCAATATATTACATATAGGTGCACGATCCTACTAATGGTGTCACAAATCCACATTTACGTGTTTAGCATTATGACCAAATTTAAGTGTGAGATCGTATCACAAGTACTTTGTGAATGGTTATAAGTTCCATACAAATAAATACTCCCGAGGAAGGAAACTATTAATAATGGTGTATGTGTAAAAAGTGTTAGTAGAGTGGGAGAAATTGAATATTATGGTGTCCTTAAGGAATTTATAAAATTAGAATATCCACGCGAACCTATAAAAAGAGTTGTTTTGTTTTTGTGTAAATGGTTTGATTCAAGAAGACCTCGTGGTACAAGAGTTCATCCCCTTTATAATATTGTTGAGGTTAATTGCAGTAAGGAATATAATTAATATGATCCGTTCATCATTGCTTAAAATGTTAGATAAGTTTATTATATTTTTTATCCAGCCATCTGAATGGACAAGACCTATGGGTGGGTGGTTATGAAAACAAAATCAACTGGGCGAGTAGAAATTGAAAATGTAAGTGCTGAAAAAGTTTATCAAAAAGAGTCCATGTCTCATGTAATGCCTGTAATTGATGCCGATCCATTAGATGGATTGCGTCATAAAGCAGGATTTTATGACAAGATTGATCCAGGACAGGTGGATCAAGAACGACTGACAGAAGATGATCAATACGAAAAAAAAGATGAGGAGGAATAATTTATTGAATATGATGATGACACTGAACCATCGGGAGATTACGAGAAAGAAGAGGAGGAGGATGAAGAGGTGGCAGAGGAGGACGATCAAAGTTGTTTAGATTGAATTGTTATATTTTTTGTTTTGTATGTTTTGTGACAGTGAATTTTCTGCTATCTTTTTGAGTAGTTTATATGTTTTTATTTGATTGTTTAATAATTTTAATTCTTTTCTTAATTTTGGATGAAGTTATAAGAGAGGTTATTATAAATGAAAGAGAAATTTAAAAAACAAATTACATATAAATTTAAAAAAAGAAATTATATATTAATTTAAAATAAGTTAAGTAATAATTAATTCTATCTTATGTAATTTTAAAAAAAGAAATTACATATATCTATCAATATAGATGGATTTCAAGCATAGATCTGATAAGGGTAAAGGGATAGATACTAACCGTTCGAAGAAGTGACACATCCTTCTATACACTACCCCTTAGAACCCTTGCCACCAATTATTATCAAGGAGCCTATTGATCCTACCTGTGCCTATTATGATTACGGGGCCCCACATTCTCAATACGTGTCGTGACCTCCTCAATTTATGCGTATTCCTAGATGCATTCCTATTCTATCTACTGTTGGAGGACCCACTTCATCGCGTCTGCCTGTAGTGCAGCTGCCTCTACTGATAGCACTTCTCCTTCAGTCCTTGTACCAGATTCTTTTCCGTCCGACCTTGCTCAAGTCAGATCATCTATTACTTGTTCTAGCAGTTTTGAGAAGATACTGATCAGGCTCATTGATGACGTTGGGTAGGTATTAAATGTTTATTATTAAAAAATTTTGATAAATATTTCTTAATGCATCCATTATAAGTATTGATTTTTTAATTTTTTGCTGTTGCAGATTTCATCTTTTGACGGTTGTTGCTCATGCTATCACAACAATAATTCAATCGAAGTTCACATCGTGTTATCCCACATAGAGGACTGTTCCTCGTGATTTGTGATTTGATGAGTTTTGGGTTCGTATTTCAACGTAGTCATGGTTAAATATTTTTTTATCTGTAATATTAATTGACATTTTATTAACTATTTGTTTCTGTCTTTATGTAGAATATTGTACATGGGATCCACGAGACGAGCTAGTCATTAGACGGATATTCAATACTCGTGGATCTCATAGACTTTTTGACATGCTTCGGAATGCTCGGATTAGAAGCAGATTGGACTGGATCCCGCATTCTATGTGGGAGGAGCTTCAGATTTATTGGAGAGAAGAGAGGTTTACTAAGATAAGCTCTCAGAATAAAGAGAATCGTCATTCAGAAAAAGGCGGTTCTCTTCATACAAGAGGCTCTATTCCTCCATATGAACATGCTATAAGAATGGTAAGTTCTATTCCTCTACATAAGTTTTATTATTATCTAATAGTTATAAATAATTACAAAATTTTTATTATGTATTGTTGGAAAAAGAGACCAGGAGGACTCTCCATTTTTTAAAGGTTTTTAAGCATATTCATGTCAAGAAGGAGGATGGTGAGAAGGTGTGGGTGGACCAGTGATCAAATAAGATTTATGTAAGTAAATTTTATTTAATTTAGTAAACAATTATATTATTTATTAACTTTTTATAATTAATATCTTTAATTATTAAACTTATTTTATAATATACTTGGTTAAGTAGGCTGATTTCTAGGCCGTCTGATCTTCCCAGTCGACACCTGAAGAGACGTCTACTCTAAAGTCTCAGCGAATGGCAAGCACTGAGCTGTGGGAGAGGTGCGCTGAGGGGAGAGCCTTTGGCCGTGTATACGGTCTTGAACGGCAGAGTTCTTCCCAGTTGGTCCACTATCCTCCATCCGATAGTACGGATTAGTCCATGAGATCGGAGATGCAGAATCTCCATCAAGAGAATAAGGAGTTTCGGGAAAAAGTGGGGAGTATGAAGCTTGCCCTTCATTATCTGTATAAGATGATTGACGGGATGATGGGCACACTACCTAGTCAGTCATGCCCTCCAGCATTTGCTCACAATTTGACTCTTCATCTTAGTTGGGCAATGGCGACTGTCAGGAGTGATTTTTAGTTTTTTGAGATATTGTTTTATATGTTAAGCGACATTATTTTATATTTGTAATGAGACATTTGAATATTATTTATGCATATGTTATTTCAATTTTATGTAAGTGCGTATCCTAAATAAATTATCATAAAATATATATTTCAAAAATATGTAAAATTAATAATCAATAAATAATACATAACTAAATACTAAAAATTAAATAATTATTATTAATTTAATTTTGTGTATATATTTAATAAAATTAAAAATAAAATATATTAGTATTAATTTAATAATTAATAATAAATAATTGAATAAAACAAAATAAAAAATTGATTTTATTTCCAACGGGGGAGTTGTGTCAGAATTTTTTGACACAAAGACGCAAGTTGCATTGGAAAATTCGCACATCAGTAACTTCCGACGAAGAATCTACGTTAGAAATTTCCGATACATTTTACGACCCAATTTGTGTTGAAAATTTTTGACGCACATTTTTTTGCATTAGTAAAATTTTTCCGATGGCCCATTTTTTGATAAAAGTTTTGCGTCGGTAACTCTATTTTTGACGCAAATTCTTCTCTTACCAACACTTTTTTTGCGTTGGTAATTACACATTTTCTTGTAGTGCTTTTGGCCCAAGCCCATTGGCCTGGCCTGACCCGACATGCAAATGGGTCCCATCTTCTTGACTTGTTTCTTTTTATTTCTGCAAAACAACAAAAATAAACAAGGTTGAATTACCTCCATTTTTCCAGCAATTCCTACAGATTAATGCTTTCAAATGGCTTAGAATTCACAGACGAACACAACAATGTTTTTCAATCAAGCTTTAATTACCTAACTTTCAAAAATATGATTGAAAAAGCCCAACTGGTTGATGGACGCCTAAACCAAAATAACTGTGAAATTGATCGACTTAAAAGCCACTTTTCTCCAAATTGAATGAGGGCTTTTGCCCGTCCCCCTCAGTCGCACCAGACTATAAAAAGAATTTGATCGAAATGCTTGATTTAGTCATGAAATCAATGATTTTAATTCGGGGAATCTGAACGTTTCAATAGTTACAAGTTACTCTCTAATTTTTGTGATCTAGTCCTCGATCTTTAATTCTCTTGCACTTTGGTCCTTGGCCCATTTTTGATATATTTTATGTTCAGTCCCCTCAAACTTTTATTTCATTCAATTTAATCCCCTAAATTTTCAATTGGGTCTCCCATTTCTTAACTCTTTCAATCACCCCCTTACTATTTTAATTTCTTTAATTATCCCCAAAAATTCAGGGTTTTACAGAGGTGATTTAGGGGTATTAGAGAAAGCATATGAAATAGGAATATACCCAAATAAGCTTTTCGGACTATATGAAGAGTTGGATTGTTCTTGGGTTGCATTAGAAGCTTCAATAGTCAGTTGGGTTAAATCAAGGTTTGAAGCCATAATAGTCTAAAAATAAAGGCTTAAGCTCCTAGAGACTTAATTAATATATAAGGTAATAAGCTTGATTTGCTAAAAGAGGATATGTCTAGCCAAATGACCAAAGGTGAACAAAGCTTACTAGAGGCTGACTCTTGCAACAAAGCTTACCAGAGGCTGACTCTTGGCAGCAAGAGATGATCTCTGATGTTGATAGTGAGAGACGATGTTGACTCTCACAATCTAGGATGATGACTCGACCTAAGATGATCCAATGGAAGGCTTGCGAGTTGACTACAGGCATGAATTAGGGTTAGTTTTTTAGATAGGGAAGAAGAACAAAGGATTAGGTGCAGCTCTGATACCATGAGAAGAATAAGGTTTGTGTGAATTTCTTGTGTTCATTCCATTCTTAATTGATGAATATATATATATATATATAGCCTTATAGTACACATAAAAGGAAATAAATCAAATCCCTAACCAAATCCTCTAATTGATTTACATAATCCTTGAACATGGAAGGTGAATATATACACAATCATAATCTCTAAATATAGATATGATCTCAACAATTTACAAATTCATGTTTGTAATTTTACAGAAAAATGTTATAACTTACACATGAACATGCTTGTAATTTATGAAAACATACTTTTAATTTTATAAATTAATGCTTATAATTTAGCTATGAAAAAATGTAAAATAATATTTTAGAAGATCAAATTATCTTTTAAATCAATAATTTTGTTTTAAACTTTTCGAGTCAATATTTTTAATATTTACCTACTGAGTAATAAACTTTACCAAGCTAGTCGACTCGATAATTTTCCCGATAAGTTAACTCTTCTGCATGGTAAAGCTTTTTTCTTAGGGGTGCTTAGGAGGGTTGGATTTGCTCGAGTATAGACAAATCCAAACCCCCAAATAATTGTTAAATTTTAAAGAAATTTAGTTAAAGTTAAAAAAAAAATAATAAAATTCATTGAAATGTTATAAAAAAGAAAAATTAGATATTTTTAAAAATTTATAATTTATTATGTAATTAAATAATTAAATCTTTTTTTCTAAATTTGTTTTAATTCATACTTTTTAAATGCTCTTATTAAACCTATTTTTTATCAAATAAGAGAAGGGTTTTATTAATGTTATTTTTTCTGTGCATCTTTAGAGTGAAAAGAAAGGAAGGGGTTCGAGAATTAGCTGTCACACTTGTTTGGTATGAATTTTGGGAATGAAGGAGAGAGATTCGGATGGACGAGGTTTTCATGAGCCCACGTTTTTTTCATCCGTTTTTGGATGGCGGATTGGAAGGAAAAGAAGACAGACAATTTGCTTAGCTTTTGAATTTTTCTCAACTGCACCAAGTTTTGTTGCTTTCTCTTTGTTGTACTCTACTCAAGAGGATGAAATTACAAAATGGTTGGCGACTGAAATTTTTGGGGAAGGTCTCCCTTGGCTTCTCATACTCTTCTCTACAAGATTTTGCCGTCTTCTTTGTTATGCTACTGCACTAACTTTTGTGTCAGCTTTTTGCGTCAATTTCTCTAGTTTTCTGGTTTTACTTCTGCCAAAGAATTAGATGCTCTCGTTGATTGGAACTCGCTTGGTTCTGATAGATCTCTGTTTGGAAGGAGGAGATGAACAAAGCAATTTGCTGCCTTGCCTTGCACATTAGTCTTTTAAGATTTCTTATCTCCTTCAATTGGGTACCTACTGTTCCTATATCTTTATCCCAGCCTTTAACTTTGAATTTCTTTATTTGAACAATTGCCAAAAATTCTAAAATTTTAATTCTATTCAATTAAATTTTTACAATATTTATTTATGTGCATTTTTATGAAGTCAAACAAAGAGAAACGCTTTTTTTATTTTTATTTTATGATACTAAACAAAAGAGGAGAAACGTCCCTTCTTCTCCCTTTGCTTTCTGTCCATTCTTTTTTATTAAATCATTTCTTTTTTTATTCCCTTTCCATAATAACAAACAAAGCCTTAGTTTCCATTTGAGAATTGGGATGCGAAGTTGATGAATCCCCGGCCGGGAGGAAAAGACGTATACTATATACTAATAATACAAAGGCAGAGCCTTGGTGTTTATTTCTTTAAGATGAAGAGGTGGATGCCATGAGACAAGAAATTAGGAAGGAGTTCAGTCCCCAAAGCAAGACAGTGTTATAACTGTCAAAATGAAGAAAAACATATCAATTTACACCAAATAATTGAATCAACTTAACAAACCCACAAACCCCATCATCTCCTCCATGCTCTGTATTTTGTCTCAACAAATTCTCAATATGATCCGAGAAGCTTTTGTAATCATTGATTTGTTTCATAAATATATGATTTCATTAGGTTTTTGAAACTCTAAATTAACTCACAATAATGAACTGTTTTCAGACCAAAAAAAGACGGACTTACAAGAATTAGTAATAGAATAAGGATTTGTAAAGAATTGGCCAATTGGTAAGGGCTTATGATCGAACTTCAAATTTCATCCATGACTATTTGTTAATTACAAGTAAGATTGCTAAATTAAAAAATTTATAAGAAGATTAAGTACATAATTACAATTAATTTTGGTACTGACACTTTCTTTAATACAAGTAGTGCAAAAAGGATTAACACAACTAGCACTTAACACGAGATGAGATGTGTTAGGTATATTATCCTTTTCTAAAAAAAAATGTAACTATTAAGATGTGTAGTGTCCTTTCTTCTAATCTAATTTTTTTTTTTTTTTTTTTTTTTTTTATGTGGAATCTGTAACACTTTTAACTCTTAATACCCTTGTTTAGGTAGGGTGAAGTGAGGTTTACAGTCTCCTATCATTCTGTCTACTTTTGTGGAGGCATGAGAGGTACTCGCGTGTAAGTCATAACACCATCGAACTAGCCCCTCATAAGTTGATTTTAATATCATTTATTATAGAGTCATTATCCTATTTCTAAAAAATATACTTACTAGAATATAGAGTGTCTTCTCTTATAATTCATTACATTCCCTTCCCTTTTGAAGATATAAGGTGACGTATAGTATAATTGAATGATTTTTGATGGAATGGGAATGGGAATAGAATGAAATCAAGATTTTTATGAGTATGTTTGGTGTACACTGATGGAATAAAGATTTCTATTCTATCATTATGTTTGGTATGTTAAAATAGAAATAGGAAAGTAAATAAAAAAATGTTCAAATACAAAAATACCCTATGTTATAAGGATTTAAAAATTTTAAAAAATAACTTTTAATATATTTTAAACATATTAAAAAATTTTAAAAATTAATTTTTTATTCTAACATTAAAATATTAAATTCATATATACGTGTATTTGCATGTATGTATATAATAAGTTATATATATTATATAAATATAATAAATAATATAATATAACATATTATACAATTTATTACATTATACTAGATATATATAATACATAATCATATTATACAATTTATTATACTATAATATAATATATTAATATATAATATTATAAATACTTATAATTTTTTATATCTATAAAATATTTTCGTCATTTACTTAAAAAGTAAAGATTAATATAATAATTAATACTTAAATAAGAATTCTATCACTTTAATTAAGGAATTTGGATTTTTTCATTTAATGGAAGGAACAAGAGAATTTTCATTTCAAAGTATTCACTAAATATATTTTTTTGACATTTTTATTTTAATTTTTTTTTCTCAAAAAAATTTTAACACACCATATATCATCTAATATCCGTGACAAGGTGCCACTGGATCAATAACCATATGCAATATTTTAATTTCTCGTTAAAAAAATGTAATTTCATGCAAAGCTAGGGTCAACGTCACTCTTGCGATCAGGATTTTATAAATTCAACTTTACAAAAATCAACGATAATTACTTTCCGAGAATTTCCGGCATTATTCTTGCGGGAGAGAGATTGGTATTTGGCGGGAAGTTCTCCCTCTTTCCGCCCGGGTAAAACGAATCCCCAAATTCGGCTTCTCAATTTCAAAGGTTTGCGAAGCAAGCTAGCGGGGTGTGGGAGAGATATGTACGCGAGCCAGTTCGATGGCAACGCGGCCTTCGCCGGCGGCGGATTCATGCCATCTCAGGCCACTCAAACCGCAGATCCTACTTTCTCTCCTGCTAAAGTGCGTACTTCCATGTCTCCACTCGTTCCTTAATTTCATTATGTCTGGCGTAAAACTAAAAGGAAATTTTAGAATCAGTCGAAGTGATAGCAATTCTAGGTTTAATTGTTTTAATTTCTGTTCGGTTTCTTTAAAATTCGCATCTGTCAATGATTTAGGTAACTAGCGCATTTTTTGTGCTTGTTTTGCTTTTGCAGAATCGTGATACGCAACCACTTCTTCCATTAACGGTTAAGCAAATAAGTGAAGCTTTGCAGTCCAGCGACGAAAAGACGAATTTCCTTATTGACGGTGTCGACGTGAACAATGTAGGGTTTTTAATATTTCTGATATTTTGGTCGTTCATTTCTCATAATCTCGAATTTGAAATGTGTTTAGGTTACATTGGTGGGGATGGTTTTGAATAAAGCTGAAAGGGTCACTGATGTTTCTTTCATTATAAACGATGGCAGTGGACGTATTGACTGCAATAGATGGTGCCCTCTCTCTCTCTCTCCCCCAGTGATGTTGTTGCTGTTTCAATTTTATCTGCTTCTTTGAAGCTGCAGTTACTTACAGAATTCTAACTATCTCTTCAAACTTTGAATTCAGTTGCATGCTAATCAATAAGGTATTGCGTATTTTCAGGGTAAATGAAGCTGTGGACACAAAGGAAATGGAAGGAATATTGTACGTTTATCTTCTGTTGCATATAGCTTTAGGGCCCCCTAGTCGCTATTATATTGTAATATAGAAGTTTAACATCTGGAAGGTTTCATGTTGGCAATACTGGTGAAGTCATTCTTAGTTTTTCTTGGAAATAATAGAACTTAAGATCTTAATCATCAGTTATTATATGGCATAAAAAGTCAGCCTTGAGACTTTTGGATATTTATGTTTTGTTTTTTAAATGGTCAATTATCATATTCAAGATGCATAGACAACGAATTCCTGTCAGTGTTAGAGTATGTAACTGAATTGGATGTATTAAATTCAATGGCGATGCAAGCCAGTCCTTGAAATGTTGCTTACCTTACTTCAAAATTTGAAAAATTGAACCTTCTTACTAAACTTTTACTGTGTATTTTAATATTAAAACCAGAGATGGAATGTATGTTCGTGTTCATGGACATCTGAAGGGCTTTCAGGGTAAAAAGCAGTTAGTAGTCTTCTCTATCAGGTAAAATCCATGCTGAGTTTGGATTAGTTCTTTTTCTATTGCAATTCTATGTATTCTTGGAACTGAAATATATGTTGATAGACGTTAGCATGATTACATTTGACATATTGGCTGAAATTAGTTGCTTTTACAATGGTGGTTATTTGCTGTCTGGCTCAAATTTAATTGAAGTTTGTGCAGTTGTGAAATACTACTAGACTTGCACAGATGTAATGGCCAGACATTTTGTTAGGTATATAAACTCTTTTTTGATTATGGTGGATCATGTAGCTTGGTTGAAAGTTCCCACAATTATAATTATAGGCGGGGACCATAAACTCTTGGATCAGGGCTATGATTGTTCTTGTTTTAAGACTGCTGATGTCAAATTCAGAAAACTAAGCTCAAAGAGCAAAGGCTGTTGGGTCTGAAATCAAGCCTTGAGTAATAAAGTTTAGACATTTAATCCCCAAAAAACACTTTTAAATGGTGATTATGGCCTCCATATGGACGTGGTAGGTGGTTATTTTGTATTAACAGAAAAAATAGAAAATAAAATGACAGTGAATAGAAGCAACCTGATGCCTCTGAAGGAGGTTACTCTCTGACTTAGAGATGACTTATTCTTTGACCATGCAACTTTTAAGAGCACTGGCATTTACACTCTTTTCTTAATTTTGATTTGCGGATTTTATTCTGAAGAGTTGGTCCTCAATCTTCACCACATCTGTAGTTAAGTAACCCCATCTATGATATGATGTAATCTCTGTTGATATGTTTGTCTAATGGGAAAGGAACACGAAATGGCTAAAACAATGGTGACATTCCAAGACACATTTTAGGACTTGGTTCATATGGACTAGAACATAAGTTTGACTAAAACTACAATAACAGTTCTCGTATATTATAAATTACTGAAATACTAGAAAAAGGAAAAGATTCATCACTTGTTCAATGGTTTACTCCAGTCTTCACCTCCACTGCTGTAACTCCTGAAGACCATGGATCTCATGCCCTTTGTTTCTTTCAGTATAGCATTTCATAACTGCATCCAAAGAGTTGGATCATAATCAAGGGTTTCATCAATGACTTTCCCTTGGTGGATTTTGTTACTGCTTGATGCCTTGATCTCTACCTAGGGAGATATAAAAGAATCAAAAGATTATATACATACATGTATATATCAAGGCTTTCAACAGAACCAGATCTCCTGTTCCCTCCCTATCATTTTACATTTCCAGCTATGAAAGTCCCATTTCCTCAGTCTCTCTCTCTCTATACACACACACAACTTTTTGCTCTTTTGGATTTGGATAAGGTTTATTTAAGACTAGAGATTAAAAAAATAAAACTCATATATTTAATGAAGTTGGTTATTATTAATTAAACCTATTTCCTTGTCCAAAAACTTGTATAAATAACAAATAATAAATTAGCACATTTATATTTAAATTTTGATTTTAAATTCAAAAAGATACAAATAGTTTTTCTATTTTTCTAAATGGGTTAAAATAAGTTCCAAAAAAAAGAGAGAAAAAAGAATCTCAAAATCTACTTAACTTATGAAAATATTCATTTAAAGAGAAACACTAGCTTTTTCAAATTACACTTGCTCTTGCATCAAACTATTTTTATTGGATTTGATTGAATTAAAGTTAGAAATTGCTAGTATCAATCAATGCTTTTGCCTTTATGACTTTTTCTTTCAAGTTACATCCAACAAATGTATACCAACAAATTTATAAAGACAAGTTTTTTGATACATTTGTTGGATATAAGTTGAAAGAAAAAGTCATAAAGACAAAGCATTACTTGATATCTAGCAATTTCTAAATTTTAATTAAATCAAATCCAATCAAATTAGTTTGATGTAAGAGCAAGTGTGATTTGAAAAAGTTTTGAGTTTCTCTTTAAATGAATATTTTCGTAAGTTATGTAGACTTTGAGGTCTTTTTTTATCTCTATCTTTTTTAAAAACTTTTTTACCCCATTTAGGAAAATTGAAGAACCATTTGCATCTTTTTGAATTTAAAATCAAAATCTAAATATAAATGCTCTAATTTATTATTTTTATTTATACACCTTTTGGGACAAGGAAATAGGTTAATTAACAATATTCAACTTCATTGAATATATGAGTTTTATTTTTTAATCTATAAACTCAAATGAACCTTATCCAAATCCAAAAAAGAAAAGTAAAGGAAAGAAGGGATATATATATATATATATATATCAATGCTATTGAAGAGTTTCTTTTGAAAATATTGTAACAACAGGTTTACTAGTGTCATGACTCATTCTCGGGGTCCATGAACAATGCAAGGATTAGCCAAGACTAACCCAATATGAGGACCTACCAAAATTCCGGCAAAATCTCCACAGAAAACTGGATAGTGCCACCATATCCAAACAACCTGTTTATCTTATAACCACATATAGTTCATAACAGAATTCCAAGTTCTATACTTCTATACAATTTACAAGACTGGAGAGCCCTATTACTAAACAAACGAGCGGCTTTCCACATAGAAAAGATTAACCATCACTTCACGAGCTGGACAACCCCTCCTAGATAGACAAGGACATCACCATGTGTTTTATATTACAACCAAATAAGCAAAATCAATATAGTATCAACAGGGATTCGCCTACATTCAACATAAGCATAATTCATCCATTACATGCCTCCCTCACGTAGAGGGGCCATTAACTGCATCAAGCATATCATCTGGAAAAATCTTAAATAACAGTGAGTTTTGCAACTCAGTGAGAGGTAACATATAGCCATAATTTTATGGGGACAAGCAAGATTTTAATTATTTAATGAAAAACCTTTGTTTTTTTTGTTATTAAATTGAGTAATGAGATGTTTGAAATAAAACAAGTATGTTTGAAAACTTTTTAAATAAGGTGTGTGTGAGTAAATCTGGAAAACAGTTTAAATTATAATCATTTTTATACTAGTGAGTTTGAAAGAAAAACTCTTAGCATAACAGCATTTAAGTAAACATGGAAGCAGTTCAATTCGTAAAATACTCTAAACAGTTAGGTATGCATAATCACATAAAAGTTGTCAAACATGTTTTTATTTTCTTAAAACATAACAAGGAGATCCAACTTCTAGAATCCTGTACACTTTTGGCATTCTCTATGCCTGTCCCAAATACATGCCTAGCATATCCATGCCAGGCCCAGATACGGTCCTAGCATCACCATACTAGCCCAAATGAAGTACCCCAGTAGCACCAGCCATGCTAAGTCTAAACATAATGTTTTGGGGTGCGCCAAATCTAATACCAACTGCCATTAGCTGCAATGTTTTGGTAATGTATCCTCCCATAAAACCCTTTTTATCCTTCCTTTTCACTTTGCAAATCATTCTGCATCTGAGGTAATTACAGAAACCTCATCAACCGTGTGTCAATCATACAACTGTCAGGTACTCACAGTACTGATGGTAACCTAACTATCAAGTACTCGCAGCACTGAAGGTAACTTGATAATTCTGAGTTTTAGATTAACATGTCATTGCCCTTCTCCACTGGAGAGATCTCCAAAGAACCAGATTTTACAATTTCCTTGTCATTTCACATGATCATAGATTTTGGGCCTTTAAGCCAACACCAAGTTTTTTTTTGGCCCTAACTCAAGACTCTTTTATTTCCTTAGCCCATTTACAATATTCACTGAACTCAACTTAGATTTAGAGATTTGAGCTCACCACATTAAGCAAAACGGACAGAGGTTATACCATGAAAGTACCCAAAGTCATATTGAGGTTAAGCCGGTAACACTACAAAGAAGTTATCTCATGCCTCATATGCCAGTTACACAACAGCACAGAACTATATTCCATAACATTCTCGAGGGCATTCGGGTACCCAAAGGTAACCCTAGGACGGTCATGCGAGACCTCAAGTGAGGTTATCTCATACACAAAACAGGGATTACACCATAACCCAAACAATTATGTCTCAATACTTAAATCTCCACGCACAATCTTATTTTAAAATTCATTTAAGCTCTTTAATTCATCCCACAATTCCACCTTTGGAAACCACCTATTTCATTTCTAATAAGGGGCATTACATGGTCAAAGAAGTTGACCCATTCTCTTGTTATTTCCAATTAATCCCATCACACTTAATTAGAAGTAGCCTACCTAGACAAGGCAAGGCAATTATACAAAGATGCCATCCACTTGTCTACCCAATTAAATAATAAAAATCCGGAACTTGAGTAAGCAAGAGAATTTCTCATCTTTAAGTGGGTTACTACGAGGGGAAAAACTCAGGGATTTTCTCCCATTGGGTTGACTTTTCAACCCACCCATTTTCATCTTAAGTATATGGTTAAGCACGAGCAACCTAGAGTTCCAGATACCCATAGTGTAAACTAACTTTTTCCTAAGGAGAAAAGTTGAGAAATGAGGAGGTAACTTATTGTTTTTAGGCGAATGGAAATCCTGACAAAAGGTAATGCTATATGAACCCAGCCAAGACAAGCAAGTAAGATCCCACATCCCTCCCACCCTGCACGCGGGGTGAATGCCTCTGGCCACAGCAGAGATAAAATAGAAATGATGAAGGTGATCAGGGCATAAAGGTGAAGGAGAAGCTTCGAACTTCTAAGCCCAAAGCTGTGCCCTAGAAGCTTCTCAACTCAGGAGCCCATTCTCTCAAACTCTCTTCCCTGGCTAAGTAGGGAAAGAAACGAAATACAAGCCTTTGGTTGTGGGTTCCTTAACTATTCCCCCTTGCCCTCCATCTCCTAGTTTGTTACCCATTAACCTTGAATCACAAACTTGTATCTTGCCAAGCCTACAACATTTTAATTGTTTCAATTTAATCCCCATGAACACATATTTTAGCTACATTAATCTCAAAACACGGTAAATTAGGACAGGGTGTTACAACTAGTTATTTCAGTTTCTTTGTTTTTCACTCTAAATTTATATTTTGACAATAGGTTTGGATAATTTGATTTGTGGATCTAAATACAAGTGGGTTTATTATCAGAACTTTGTAGTTGATTGAGTTGGTATAGTTTGAGGTTCTTGGTGGTATATTGGTGTAACAGGTAGAGTTGCTTGGTTTGCCTTTATTTAAGTTGTGAGTTATGGTGGCAACTAGTTGGCAGACAAGTAACTGAGTGCGTGTGAATTTGCATTTTGGTGTTTTGATGCTTGGCAACAAGGATGGAGTGGCTAAGCAATTTGATCTTATGTTGGCAGCATGGCAAACACAGGATTTATTATGTCTGCGTGTGCATGGGCATTTGGTGGATTGGTTGTTTGGCAGTAAGGATTGCATGGTGGAATGCCAAGGAAGCAAATGATTTGACCAAAAATGTTTATTTGTTTATTGGTGTGAGCAATTACCATGACAAAGCTTGCCACTTTAGCTATATTGGCAGTTCATGATGATTTTCTTTACTATATGCATTTTGAATGTTCAAGGACTGTATTTGACTAAGGGTCTTTAGGCTACAGTGTGCAAATTCAGTAATTTTTCAAGGACTGTTCAAATCTGAACCTAGGTTAAGAGTGAAAAATGTTTAATCATTCATGGGAGAAAAAGTTTGTGCAGTTGAAAAATTGTTTATCTATTGTTTTTCCTAATTTCATTAACTTGATTTGCAGTTTTGTGTTTCTGTTTGTGATCCTCCTGCCCATAAGTTGAAACTAATTCAAACATGAATTCTTGCAGTCATAATTGTGTCTTGTGAATATTTCTTTAGCTTTAGTTCTGTCGATCCATTGTGTTATGCAGCCAATTCATCTTTTTCTTTTAGAGATTGTTATGTACTTTTCTTGGTTTCTCTCATCATTTTCAAAGTCTTTTTTTTTTTTGGGCTGTAAACATTTTGATGAGAAATTTGCATATTTAGTAAATTAGGAATCACAATTAGAAACAATATTCAAGTACCATCTAAAATAAATGCTACTAGGTATCTGAATCTATCATATTTTGTTGCCTTGTACTTTTTCCATCTTTTCACTTGTTAAAGTTGGTCCTATGTGAATTGAAATATTGAATTAATTGAGATACAATGATTTATTCAGTAATGTGAACCCCTGAATCTTTTTGTTCTCTTTCTTTTTCAGGCTCTCATAAGCTTTCTTTCTCTGTAATTTCCCCTTAATGTTTCTAAAATATTGCAAGTTCCAACCATCGATAATGTCCATGCAATGTTTTCTTTTTTTCCTTTTTTTTTTTTTTTTTTTTTGGGTTGGGCAGGGGGGGGGTGTGTAACGACCCGAGACTACTGGCCCTAGCAACTTGTTGAACCTGAACCACTGGTTCAAAATGCTTAAGCCCAAGTTGTTTCAGGCTCAACAAGTTGCTAGGGCAGTGGTTTCGGGTCGTTACAAATAGTATCAGAGCTACTCCGCGTGCAACCTGAACGATGGTGGGGCAAAACCTCAGCGATGACGCTGAGTCCCAAAAGGGGGGGTGTATGTGACACCCAAAAGGGGGTGAGTGTGTGTGATACCTTAGGCAAAATCCCACATGACAAAACACGGGAGTGATCCTGGATTTATAAGAGACTAGAGGCTACTACTAAACAACTTGGGCTTAAGCATTTTGGGCCAGTGGTTCAGGCTCAACAAGTTGCTAGGGCCAGTGGTCTCGGGTCGTTAAAAAGTTACAGTGTTCTAACAGTACGATACTCCCTTAAAATTATTTATCAGAGTTTATCAGAGAAAGTTTCAAATTTTTAAAGTCTTTAACATGTACCAGTACTTGAATCAGAATTTCAGAAGTTTTTCTAACAATTTAGAAATTGACATATACGTCCCTCGTAACTTTTTAACAATTAAGTTCCACTGGATAATAACAGAAATAATTTTCAAATTATGTAAAAGCAGGAAATTTAAATAAGTAAAAAACATTTTAAACATATAATATATATTTACTCACAGAAACCGAGAATCACGCAAATCGAGCTTCGGCAGTTCGGCTCCTCGAAACTCAACCACTTAATCTAAAATAATCAAAATGTTTATTTTAGAACATAATATTTCTCAAAATTAAAATAACTAATTATTCTTAAAAATTCAACTTCTCTTTAATTTTTATGTTTTAAGCTATTTAACCAGTGGTTCAGGTTCAACAAGTTGCTAGGGCCAGTAGTCTCGGGTCGTTACAAATGGTATCAGAGCCACTCCGCGTGCAACCTGAACGATGGTGGGGCAAACCTCAGCGATGACGCTGAGTCCCAAAAGGGGGGGTGTATGTGACACCCAAAAAGGGGGTGAGTGTGTGTGATACCCTTAGGCAAATCCCACATCGACAAAACACTGGAGTGATCCTGAATTTATAAGAGACTAGAGGCTACTACTAAACAACTTGGGCTTAAGCATTTTGGGCCAGTGGTTCAGGCTCAACAAGTTGCTTGGGCCAGTGGTCTGGGTCGTTACAGGGTGTTGGATGGATGGTGGGGAGATAACTTTAGCTTGGCATAGTTATGAGATGAGAATTTTTTAAGTGGAAATGCTATTTGAAGTGCAGTGAGAAAATGTTTGGTTTCCAAGCTCCTAACAGGATGGCTTGGATTTGATGGAGTTAAGCCTGGAAATTTTGGGAATTGAATCAATCGATGATGGGTTTCTCCAGATTTTTTTTTCCTTCTTGAATTTTAGTTGATAGGATTCTGCAATGTGTCTTTGCTTCCTTGAGTTCAGTCCTACTTTGCCTATGGTTTTTGATGTTTTGATCTTCTACAATGTCAGCCAGCAATATAGATCTGAGTATGACAATAAAATAACCACTTATGCTCATCAAATAGAAACATACAAAAACTTGTTGATTTGGGACATCTGATTACGGTGATTAGTAATTGGTAATTTGGGTTATTAAGGTCTTTATCTATAGCAGTGTATCATTTGTTTGTGTAGTGCAAGGATTCATTTGAATTAGGTTAAATTTGTTGACCATTACCTATGTTATTTTGCGTAAGATGTTTCTCATGTTCTTAGGATTTCTTAGCAAGTGAATGTTTTGATATGTTTTCAAAGATATTTAACTTTTAATGTTTTCTAGCGATTACACCTTTCTTTATTACATCAATCAGAGCTTCTTTTGATATCCTGATCCTTAGTGAATGTTCCTTATTGAATTTGATTAACACATTCGTTAAATTTGCATTTGACTTGTATTGCACTGTGTATCTATTTATTATTTTTGGTCTATCTGTGATTGTAACACATAATGTACTTCAATTAGAAGTGAATGATGCATGTTGTCCATTGACTAAACGATTGAAAGGAATTAGGTTATTGGCAAAACTGGTATATGAGCTCCAAATTTACTGAAACTAAATAAGAGTGTGGCCCTGGTCAACCAATCTGTTATTGTATCCCCTTCCCACCAATGACCCCCCACCTATGGAAAAGGAAATTAAAAACTGCAATGAGAACCATACTGGAAGTACATAGTGATTCTATTGCAATTGCAATATCAATTGCACGAGGAAAATAAAGCTCTATGATGCTACCAGGAGTATGGACATTTTAAAGGTCTTGGCCATATTCGCCACTTGGTCCCGTGCAACATTCATTCTTTAAAGATGAATCCATCTTGTTGCTTTCATCTTTGTTTTCAACTGTCCTCAATTTCATACGAGGACAAAAGAATTCTTATAGGGTGCTTGATCAACCGCTTGGGTGCACTCGTGCAACTGACATGATGGTTCTTGGCATTTGGTGCATTCCTAAATTCCATTAATTGGCCATGATAATTTTTTTCCCAAAAAAATTTTTAGTACCTGATTCAGCATGTTATTAGTTAAATATCTTAATGAAGATGTTGCAGATTTCTATTTTGCTAGCTTCTCAGCATTAGAGGCTGTGTTTTTGTGGACGCATTTTGCTGTATTACCTCTTTCGGCATTTAAACCATCTAAGTGAAGATGTTGGAGATTTCCATTTTGATAGGTTCAGCATTAAAGGCTGTGATTTTGTGGACACATTTTTCTTTCTTTGTACTGAAATTCCAGTAGGCGGTACTTTTACATAAGTTCTCAAATTTGGAGTTTCTTTCCAGGCCTGTGACTGACTACAATGAGATCTCGTATCACTTTCTTGAGTGCATTTATGTCCATTTCTACAACACCAGATTACGGGTATTGGTCTTAGCTTTTTAATTTTCTTGATAACTTGTTATGAAATTGTGATGGTGTGAAATTTCTATTTTATTATTTATTCATTTGCTGATGGGTTTTGTATTTTTTCCGATTAGAAGCTACAAGGTGGCATCCCCACTCAAAATATGCCAAATTCAGCAGTAAGCACCCCTTCAACGGTATTCCAAGTTGCCACGCCAAATGAAGTAGGCCAGTTGATATTGCGAATGTTGGACTTTGTTGATGTCCTCAATTGATATAGTTAATGTCACTATATATGTTATTGTTTTCAGTACGCTGCGCACTATGGTATGAATGGGCTCAAAGGCATTGATCAAATGGTGATAGACTATCTACAGCAACCATCTTGCCTGTGAGCTATCTATAATGCCCATTTATCTCTTACTCCCAAGAATTGGTTAATACTTTTGATTATGTTTATGATTACAATGCATGTGATGTGGAATGTTTATTTGTTTTTGCATGCAAGCCAATACAAAATAAAGGGAAATGGTTCACACAAATGTTTAATTGATGCATGTATCTTAGGCTGCTTCCATTGATAGACTTCATGTTTTAATACCTTGTTCTTCTAATGTTTCAGCACGCGGGAAAAGGGGGTTCATGTGAATGAGATTGCCCAACAATTAAATATGCCTGTGGAAAAAATCACGTAATTCTCTGTACCATTCTTATACATGCAATTTATCTAAAATGTCCTCTACTCTCTCATAATCTTTTGGGCATTGCACAGAATGTCAATCAAGTCTCTGGAAGACGAGGGGTTGGTTTACTCAACAATTGATGAGTATCACTTCAAGTCCACTGGAAATGGTTAACGTCTTTCACGAACAAAATGAAAGCAGACTTGAAAATGGCTGACTTAAATTCCAGTAATGTTATTCTTAGACGTTTCCTCTTTCTTTTTATTAAATATAAAATTTTTGTGTAGTTGTTTAGAATCTTTATATATTTCTTCTAGTTTCATTCGTTTTTGGCCAAAATATGTTGCCTTTATATGAATTGAAACGCTGATTCGGATTCTTTTTGGGAGAATGATATGATCCTAAATAGCTACATCATGTTGTATTTAGATGATATGCTTTTGCGAGTTTAGTTGTTCCTGATGCAAAGATTTTTTTGCTACTGTACTACTGAACACTACCTGTACATAGACTAGTTTTTATGGACTGCTTATATTTCTTTTAGTTATAGCATTCTCACGGTGTTACTAGATGTGAGTGAGATATTTCCCTAAAGAAAATCACATGGAATGAAGAAAAATTAATTGGTGTCCTGATTCCTATAACAGTCTAGCTTATATAATTCTTCTTTTTTTTAACAAATATTTTTGAGAATTTTATTGTGGAAAGATGAGTTCGGTTGTATTAATTTTGGGTTGAACAAGTATATGCCATTTTATATTCACGTCTCTCTTAATACTTTTAGCTAATTTAATGGTCTTCTAGATATGAATGTAAATGAATGAAATCAGTGAGTTTCCTTGTAAACAGTTAAATAGTTATTAACCATAATTAGAGGTCATATGCTGTCGATTCTCTGCCCCCTATGTGGTGCTTTATTCTCGAGACAAGTGGCAATTATTAGTCTTTGTTATGTCCTTTGGGTGGTCTCCTTACATTCTAGCGACTTAGATGAGAACGCCACGTGCAAGTAGGCTTTGATACTTAATACCAGCTTTTCTAACTGTGCCTTCATGCTCAATAATTGTGCATCCCTGTTACTTGCATAATTGCCCTACAGCAAAAGAATAATCTGTTTAAAGAAGTACGGAGTTTGCCAATAGATAGGGTATGTCGAAAACCGTAATTTTGTTTGTTGTTTGATTGTTCGCCTTAGTCAGTCCAGAACTCTGTTTTGTTCATCAAACTAGAGAGTTGTTAACAACAGATGTGATAATTATCAAATGTATTATTACATGTATAATATTATGATCATCTTTAGATCTTCATTATATTCCTCAAAGCAAAATCAAACGCGATTAGGAGAATATAATTTGACAACAAAACCAGCGTTCCGTTACATATTATTAATTACCTAGGATTGCCAATATCTATTAGAGATTTTTCTTTTTCCCTGGGTTGTTTCTATTATACGATTTTAGAGATTGGGACAGCGAAGCTTCTGAGAAAATAGTAAGTGTAGTGGGGATGGACCGTCAACCGATCACTCTGCTAATGGATCTAAGATTTGATACTGCTTTCTGCGGCTTGCACCTACTTTAATTGCCTGCCTCGAAGAAGAAGACACTGGTTCGAGTCAAAGAGGATCAGATTCAACTCCTCAGTCACATGACAATTGCACAGAATGCTGGAAAAAAGATAAAATTTACTCCTAGCTTTTAATTACTAATATTTTATGTCCCACTTGTTATACGTGTTGTATATGTCTACGCATGTCTCATGCATGCATGTGGGAGGTGATGATGAATTAATGATAAGCATGACAACAAAGAGCCATTGAAATACTTTCTAGTTCTGGAATTTGTAACTTTTCCCTTTGGTTGAAAATGAGTACTAATTTTGAGTTGTCTTTAATTTTACATAAAGGTCTCAATTTTTTGAAGTAATTTTATACCTAATATTTTGATATGATAATTGAAAATTCTGAATCGTTGATTCTTTTGATAAATATTTTAAAGATACTAGATAAAAGTAGTCTGATATATTATCTCAGATAGTAAAGAAAAAAATCATGCTACATGTTTGATTATTTTTATTTTATTTATTACTAAATACACTGAATATTAGTATTATGAATTTGTCATAAATAGCGTGTTCGTATGTGTTTGTGTGTGTGTGTGTGTACACTATCTAAATTTATGGAAATGGAGAAATAAATAGTATGTATTTAAATGAAAACTCTTTAGATATCTAATTGAATTAACGAAAAGGCAACCAATTGGTTACTTTGGTTCATGAATTTACTCAACCATCACCACTAGATACAAAAAATGGAAAAGGAAAGAAAAGCTAAAAATCTAGTGGAAGCAAGTTAATCTTGAGCCGATTTTTTCGGCCAATCCTGTTTGATTGCCTTGGCTGGCAAACAAATAACAGGCTCCAGCATGTGTTAAAAAGTAATATCAGCTGTACCCATCCGGGTTTTGGGGGACAGGGACCTCTCTCTCCTGTGCATGGCACCGAGACCTACCTACTCTACATGCCACTTTGCCCCTTTATTCTAATCAATTTCATTTATTTATTTGTTAATTTGGGTTTGTCTCTCACCGTTTGGACTTTTCTTCGGTGGGATCATTATAAGTGATTTACGGGCGGTTGAGGGGCGAATTTTAATTTGAATTAAATTTAAATTTTATCTGATTATTTAAAATTTTTAATTAATAAAAAATTTGATAGATAGGATTTGATTATAAAAATTATAATTTTAAATAAATAGAGTAAATATGAGTTTTACTTGATTCAATCTTTTAAAAATCTGAATTTGAATATATATATATTGTATAATATATAATATGACATTATTATATATATCACAACATAAAAAGTTGGATTAATAAGTTATTTTCTTACTATAAATAGAAAATAGAAACATATTTTTTTTTTTTATAAACATAGAAAAGAGAAAATATGTATATTAATAGATTAAATATAATTATTATATATCACTAGTAAGTCAATTTTACATATTTGTAGCGGATTAAAAATAATTATATTATATTTTTAAATTTCAACAAAAGAAAGGATCAATTGATATCATATTGAGTGTGAAATATTTATAACAAATTTTATACAATCGATTTTGTCAAAAATAATGGATGAAATTAGTTAATATTTTGAAAAGAAATATAAGTGTAAATTAATATAGTGGAAGAAAATTGTAATAAATTACATTCATTTAATTTGACCAAATTGATGTTGTAATTACGTTGTTATCAATTGATTTCTTCTCATTCAATGATTTGAATTTAAATTTTTATTTTGGATATCGGATTTTATTTGAATTTGGATGCGGCAGCACTAAGCACATTTCATATATAATTTTTGGTCGATTTTGGATAGAGTATGCCACTATCGAATTTAGATTTGGATATGTCATGATCCAATTTGAATCTGACTCACTGATAGTTTTAAGTAATTTTCTCTTTAAGGATTTAGAGCAGGGGGTTTTAAAATTTTCAAATATTTAAAAATTTATAAATATTTTTCTTATCTAGGTACGAGGAAATTTTATAATTTTAATTCAAAATTTTTAAAATTTATAATTTAGGATATTTTGGAGATGTTAAATATTTTTAAAAATTTTAAAATTGTATTATTTTCTAAATATGTCAAATATTTTCAGAACTCTCGTTGATAAAAAGCTATGTTTAAGTTGTCAAGTACTTCCATAATCTTCTCCTGGCAATGAGATAATTTTATTTATTTCTTGTTTTTGTGAGGTTTGAAGTGGCATGTGAATGCGCTTTAACAGTAATATCAGGCTTAACAAGGCGGGTGTGATGGGACAAATCATACATGCCATTTCCCGGTAACTTTTTCACTTTGATAAGGTAATTTATATTTTATTTTGATATTATTTTTAAGAGGAATATATGTGTATATATATATATATATATATTTTGCAAAATGAGTCCTGTAAATTCACAAAAGATACAAGAGATTAGTATGTAAAAGTGGACAAAAATATTGTATTTGAAATCATCCGCAGAAGGGCTTTAAATGCATATTTGGATAATCTATTGGTTTTATAAATTTAAACTCATATTGACAAAATTTTGAAAAATTAGACTATTTGTCAGGGTTTATGTTGCAAAAATGAGCATTCCGTTTTTAGAAAAATGGAAAAAAAAACAATTAAAATATGGCACGGTTCATTTAAATTTCTTACACTCAAAAAAAAAGTAAGTTCGTATGAAAATTATTACGTGTTAACTTATTTAAAATTGGTTAAAGTAGTGAAATATTATGCTATTTATTTGATAAATAATAATTATATATTTGATAAAATGCTTATTATAAAAAATAAGTAGTTGTTTAGAAAATATAAGTAAAAGCTAATGTATTTATACTAATAATAAATCGTTAAGAAAAATTAGAATTTATTAACGTATTTGATTTGTTTTTCACTTAAAGTAAAATACTTATTTGTGATTTATTTGTTTAGATACATAAATAAGCAGTTGACTATTTAAGGTGATAAGGTAGAACCAAATGTTTTCTAAATATTTCAATTCAAATTTTACGTTTGAGTATACATAACCAATTTATACAATCTTCTATCATATTATCATTTTCTTTTTTTCACAATCAAGTCAAAGTCCAAATCCACCAAACCCAACCCAATCCACTGCCAACCCATTTGCAGATTCTTCTTTGTCGTCTTGCTTACGCTAGGATAAATGTTAATAAAAAATTCAAAATTACATAATAATAATTATTTATCCTCCGATAAAATGATTATAGTAATCCTTGCATGCCAATAATGGCAAGATTTCATGTCACATGGAGGAGATCTATTTAAATATAGGCCTAGTCTCAACTCTCTCTCTCTCTGTGCTTTCAGAGTCCAAAATTGTTTTCCGGCCACCATCTGCGGCAGTACCTCCGCCACGTACGGGTTACCTCTCTGCTCCTGAATTCATACTAAAAGGTAGATATCACTGCTGCCCAATTCAATATACCCTGCATGGCATCTAAGGCAGGGAGCTGACACGTAATCGCATGCACACGTACGGACATGTAACATCCGCAGCCAAAGTCCCACTGGAACAAGTGCTCAGTGTAATCGGCTGGTTCGGCACCCCAAATCATTCTTCCTTGGTCGGTGTAGGACTCATTTGGGAGGGCTCGTTGCTGCTATTTAGTCAAGATTTAGGTTTGTTTTGATCAACTTGTCACAAATTAGGTATCACCGTTAAAAAAATAATTTATTAAATTTATTATTATAATATTCCATTTCACATATAATATAGTATATATAAAATTTAAAATTATTATTAAATAATTTAAATTTAAATATTTTAAATGAGTAATTTAAGTATAATTAGTTACTAAATTTAGAAACTTTCAGATCATTACAATTATATTTAGAGTATATTTAAAAAATATGTTATAAAATTTTAAAAAATAATAAAGTTAGTATTTGAAATATAATTTTGGTAATTTACTTTAAGAGAAGAAAAGTTCTATGAATCTAAAAAAAATAAAAAAATTTCATGGAATAATTTTGAACTTAAAAAAATAGAAAAGACGTCTAAAAATCTCTTGCTCGATTATAATAATACCATTAACACTTTATAAGAATTCATCTCACACTTCTAAAATATGCTTTGGATTCTATTTTTTTCTTTTATTTAAATGAAGAGAGACAAAATTTAGAAGAAGGTTTCAAAATATTTAAAAATAATTGTGTGCTTCAATTCAAAATCACTTGCAAACACTCGTATAGTGATCTTATAAAGTTTTCAAAATTCAAACACAGTCTAATTTTATGATTAAGCAATTATATTACCATATTTACACACTTTCATTGAACACCCATACGGTGATCTATGTATTTTAAAATTTTATATTATATAATAAAATAGAGATCAAATTTCAAAAATATTTGCTCAAAACTTTAAAAACATGTATTCTTTTGAATCCCAGATAAGTCAAACGTTGTCAAAATCATATACAAATCTTATAATTCCCGTAAATTTAAACTCCGAAAACGGAATTCTATCGTATTCATTGCACAATTCCTAAAAAGAACAGGTGGATTAAAAACATAGAGTTTTCATTCTGGGCCAAACATGACATTAGCACGTCACTCGTTTTTTAAAGAAACAAAGGTAAAAGTTCAAAAGTAAAAAAATCATTTAAAATGTGAGTTTAATTATTTTAATTCAATTAAAAACTAGAGGAATGGAAGGAATTACTGAAGCCAACCCATCACACGTGGAACACGTAAAACCGTTCTATCAGCTACCATTTGCTTCGTGTCCTGTTTCACTCCTTCCTCCTCCTAAGCTCGCTTTGCTTCCCATATAAGGCACACAAGTCCTTTCCCTTTCAGTCTCTGAAAATTTTATATTCATTTATTTATTCTCTCTCTTTTTTTTTTTTTGTATTTTTTCTCTCTCTGAAACACGTTGTTCTCCTCCACAGTGAGACAGAGGCGACCGCCTTTTCATCCCATGAGAGCCTTCCACTTGCATCCTTCCTGCATTTATTTATACACCCACATAAATAATGCACCAGCATTTTTCCATCACAATAATAATTAATAATATCAAGATAATTCCATAGGGTAAACTATACGGCGGTCACCTAACTGTTAGGAGATTTTTGATTTGGTCATCCAAGTTTTAATTTTTTGTAATTAAGTCACCACACTGATAAAATCAAATCAACCTTACCCGCCAAATTCCGAGTTAAGAATCGATTTAAATAAGCTTACTCAGGGTGCTTCTCTCATTCTATTAATAATTTCAAAGTGGGCATCATGTAGTATTTTTTGGTTAAAACTATAAATTTTTTAAATTTATTATAAAAATAATTAAAATAAATTATGTTTTAAAACTTAAAAAATTATACACTAAATTATATTAAGAAGCAAATTTTTAACATTATTAAAATTTTTATTCCTCAAAGACATAAAAGATCAAACACCTCTAAAGTCTTTTCTCTCATTTCAGCAGGTCTTGAGTCGCGATCCATGCTCCAACAAGGACATGGATTTTTAAAAATTTTTGGACTTGATTTTGACGAGAGTTTTGACCAGATTGTTTATGACCAAATAGTTAGGGGACTAACATGGTAATTTGTCCTCGTTTCATATATAAAATACAATTCTAGAGAGAAGGGGGAGAGGGCGGAGAGAGAAAGAGGCCTCGATGCTCGTGCGCGTTATGTCTCTCTATCTTTAGTCTTCGTCTCTCTCTTTCAACCTCTATATCTGTGTCCTCCTCGTCCTCCTACCCTTTGCCACTCCACTTACACCACTCTCTTTCTCTCTCTATATAGATATATATCTATATATCTGTGTTGTGATTTCGCTGTT
Organism: Thlaspi arvense; assembly: GCA_911865555.2. NCBI lineage: Eukaryota > Viridiplantae > Streptophyta > Magnoliopsida > Brassicales > Brassicaceae > Thlaspi > Thlaspi arvense. The sequence continues at coordinate 68,613 of CAJVSB020000224.1, forward strand.
TCCCAAAGAAAAATCCCATCTCTTTCTTTCACGCTCACCGACGACATGGGTTCTTCTGAGAACTGGCTGGGATTCTCTCTCTCCAACCTCCATATGCCCCTGAATCCTCCTCCTCTCACCTCTTCCAAGCCTTCAACTCCACCACCCCGGTAACCCCCCCTCTCTCTAGAAAGCAGAGCTCTACACTTTACACGTATCATATACGATCGAGATTAGAGTTTTTCTAGATGTGGGGAAAAAACCAATTTCTTTAAAAAGTCTGCTTCTCATTAGATAGGACTCCAAAATCAAAGTTTCGGTAGCAGCTGATTTTTCTGGTTTTTTCAGATTAGGAATCAAATCTCCTAGTGTGAAGCTAGCTTTTAATAGCGAAGCCAAACACCCTTGTACACACATGATATACCGGCATATATGTTCATATATATAAACATGCTCGCCCTAGTATTTGGTCAAAATATTAGAAAAGAAAAAAAAGGGAAAATAAAAGGCCATGATTTGTTGAAGCATCTTACTTTCATGTCTGTCGATTAGGTGTATATGTTCAGTTTTTAAGATTGACATGTCTAGGAGTCGGGATATTTTTTAGTTATCTTTTTAAAATTTTTAAGGTTCAAGAAACCTAAACATAGTCCCAGCACTCTTAATTTAGGTCATAAGCCGAGAAATTAAAATATTTTTGCTTGTCTTGCCCTTAAGTTTAATGTACAAGTTATCACATGATTTGAACGCAAAATAGTTATAACATGCTGGCAATATTTTATATTTGATTTATTGTTTTGGACCTTGTAGGTGGGGTTGTGGATCGGCCTGAAGAAGATGTGGGCAGCGCGCTCGCCAGTGGGTGCCCGAAGCTGGAAGACTTCCTCGGTACTGCCGCCGGAGGAACCACCGGCGGTTGTCAGTTCACTACTACGGAAACATCAAGTATGTTTCTGAGCATGAGATATTATATGATTCGGAGCTTAAAACCATCGCCGCCAGCTTCCTCCGAGGATTCTCCCATACACAGAAGACGTTGCCGGCGCCGCTTCGTACGCCGGACCCGGTGACGCCGAAGAAGGCCGTCGACACCTTTGGCCAGCGCACCTCCATTTACAGAGGAGTCACAAGGTTGTTGCTATGCATGGTCATGCATGTCCATGCTATGTTATGTGTAGTAGTAAATTCCAATTATGCCATATTGACCTCTTTTTTTATCCTTTTGTTAAATTTTTCCCCTTAATAGGCATCGTTGGACAGGGAGATACGAAGCGCATTTGTGGGACAACAGCTGTAGGCGTGAAGGGCAAA